>APFE031041987.1:165585-178732 GCA_000404065.3 Pinus taeda
ATAATGAATATAGTATGATCAGTAGCCCCACGGGGGTAGGCGAGTTGGTAATCACATTGCGGTGAAGTTCGTTTGCACGGCGGGCTCCGTACTGAAGGTCATGAGTTCAAATCCCCCAGACTAACTCAGAGTTGTGGAGAGGGACGGGCGCAGTCTCCCAAGGGTTATAGTGGTGGTAGCCAGAATTGACCCCGTGTTACACGAGTTGCGAGGCTATCCTAATTGCCGATTCCCCTGTCAACAAGAAAAAAATAATATAGTATGATCAGTTTTAAAAATAAAATATTAATTTTTAAAGTTTAAAATCTTTTTTTTTGTTATATATATATATATATATATATATATATATAATATATATATATAGTATATTAACTGTTTATATAACTATTTAATATAATATTTAATATAATTATATTTTAATTTATATAACATCACATTTTATTATATTATAGTTCTATATGTAAATATAAATATATACATATTATTTAATTATATTTATATTATATATATATATTATATATATAATTTAATATTAAACTATAATATCAATAGCTATATATTTTAGTCTATCTATAACATTCATAATTTCTGTAACATTTATCAATATATATATATAAATATAGTGTAACATGTATTGTGCATAACTATAACATAATATAAATATAACATTTTTTTTGTAAGCTTGGTAGGTCCTTTTTTTTCATTAATATATAAAAAGCATGTTACATCCACATACGGATCGTTAGGTGGTATCAACTTTCCTAGAGGGAAACCAAGTCTGTTGACCACCTAACAACGTAATATGCCATCCAATAACAAAAAATAATAATTCATTCTAACCAACCTAAATAAGTCTCATTGTCTTTGCATTGCCTAAATTCTATATACCTAAAAACATAACTATCATCATACTGAAAACTAAATTCTTCCCGCATACAGAAAAGAAAAGAAAATTGAGAGCCCAACTATCAAACTACTCTTCACCATCAATAGACGTAGACTCCACTGTAGTTGGGTCCTTAGCATTGGATCCTGAGAGATTTTTCTGTGAGAGATACAAGGAATATGTTCTTGAATACGCCGAAGTCGACCATCCTGATTTTGCATCTGAAACTAGAGCTTCTGAAATTCTTGTTTGTAGTCAAGAAAAGCATGTACTGCTGCTACCATACCCACAAAAATTTGTTCCAAAGATTTTGCGAGGATACTCTTCATAAACCAATACAAGAAAAACATTTGCTTAAATTGAGTGATGCGGCCTCGGGTGTGCCCTGGGTCCAACACCTTAGATCGCTAGTCTTCCGTGTCGATTTCCATTGTGTCGACTTGCCTGTTCAAATCTACTTCCCATTCTTCTAATAACTAATGAATTTCTTCTAATGTGCCTTCATAATAGGTTGTAGATGCATCATTTATGATATTGGAGACTGGCTTTCGGCCCCACGTTCTACCCCCAGAGGAGCTAGGGTGCCCTGTCATTGAGGTCCCCTTGGTTCTTCTACCGTAGCCCCTCAAGGATGGACTTCTTGCCTTTGCTATCACCGACCGAACCATTACCTTATGTCTACACTTTGTTGTGGAAGCTATGACTAATCTAGTTACTTACAGAGGTGGTAGTCTGAGCCCTGAATATCCCAACTTCCAAGAGACACTACCGCCCCACACACCTACAATAGAAGAAACATTAAACAATAATTTCCAATATGCAACCTGAGGGATCGCCCCCCTTCTCTTCCATTATAGACATCCCTTACTGACCTACCCGAAGAGAGTTGCAACCCCCATTTCCAGGAGCCAGCTAACATAACAATCGATAATTGGTATGGAGAAAACACATCAGATTAATACACAAAAAGAAACCATGTTCCCAAACCAGAGGTGAGGCACAAACAGATGTTAGAGACAATGCCCACAGGGGCAGAGTCAATAAAGCCCACAAAGATGGAACCCACAAAGATTAACTCTACTTCAATACATCGAGAGGAAAAAGTCCAACCTTCCCCAAGGAAACTCAAAAAGGCATAACCCATAAATTAAGTTGAGACCTACCATTATCCAAGCCCTTTAGATTTTGGGTCGAGATAGGAAGTAGTCCGAGAGATGGATCCCAGAGACAAGCTCCCAATATAATCCCATCTTGGACAGAAAATCTGAAAATCAACATATGTAGAAACAATACCAAGTGATTGAACCTGCTTCATATGTCATACAAATGCATGGAGCCCCTCTTCCTTTCAAACCCCAACTATTCAAAACCATATAATCCCAATTCCATCAAACAATTTAGTTGATGCATGTAGGAGAGAAAAAGATGGAATACCACATACCTATTAACCAGCACGAGAAGAAGCCAAGACCTCCACCTCGCCTACTCTTGCATTGATCCATAGAGACCATCACCACCAGCCTTCAACAATCCTTTACCATACACTACACAATTACTAACTTCCCTCACAAAGAAACTTACCAATTGCCAAAACGAAATGGCGTTGTCACCTTCAACGAGAAACTTAATACCTCACATGCATGTAGCCACCACACCATATGCCTCAAGCAATGCGTGGAGGGTGGTGGGTTTGTACCTTGAGGAGACCGCAATAATTCACCATGATGGCATTTCCCTCCATCTCTCACCCTGATCAGGGGATCAATTTAGAGGCTTAGAAGCTCTGAAAACTATGCCCCCATCTTGCTCCAGGACCTCTTTCAGGGTTTAACTTAACTTCTAGGGGTTGAGTAGGCCAAGCCAAATCTAATGGCCCATTTCGGTGGAAACAACCCCAATTAGCTAAAAGGTCTACTGCTCTATTTCCTTCCCTTCCCACATGGGTTGTGATGACATAGGTAAAATTTTGGAGAAGCTTACCTACCTCCTACACCAATCTAGCATTTCTCCAATTGTGGTTGAGCTTGACCCATTTAGCCCCCTGGCTCAACCTTTTAATAGTGTCAATCACTAATTTGGAGTCTCCTTTCACCACTAGCTTCTTATAACCCAACTTAATAGTCATGAGCAGGCCTTGTTTAACTACTGCAAATTCCACTTCATTATTACTCGGATAGCCACATTGATCAGCATATATTAGGTGTGTTTTTTCTCTCGAGTCTCTAAAGAGCCCCCCAAAACCTATGGAGCCTGGGTTGCCTTTCGAGGTTCCATCAAAGCTTAACTTGATGAACCCCTCCTACAATGCTGTGAAGTGTTCTAAGGAATCCACACTGGTTGTTATAGGTTTCCAGGAGCTCAAGGCAACCATTGATGGTGATAGATTCAGGTGATGGAGGATTTTAGCCTCTTGGGGAGCTACCTGCCAGTTGTCCAACTACCATTTTTCCGCCAAGATTGTTTCCCGGATGTTCTGGGTGACCCCCATCCAGATTCCAAACTTCTTCCTAGGATTATTGGTTATTCTTAAAGATCCTTCGATTTCTCTCTTTCCATACAGCCCAAAGTGTAAAGCCTAGAGCCAATCCCGAGGCTCAATTGAGGACCAGGCTTGAAAATAGAGATGTCCACCATAGAAGGATAGATTCTATAATGCTATGATGATTTCTGTACAACCATCCAAAGAGGTCCTCCACTTGCCTCCACTTTTTCTCCACAAAAAACATAAGTTTGAAAGCTGTTCTAGATCCTCATTATGTTTACCACATAGAATATACAGTACGAGGGTCCATAGATACACCTCTTTTGGAGTTGGTCCCAAGTAAGCATTCTAGATCAACATACCATCTAGAGAAAGTAAGGTAATTTTGGCCACCATCCACCTATCTAGATATTCTTCAAATTTGGGTGATGGTGACCATGGCCCCATCCTGCCCTTAGATTATTATCCTCCTTGATAGTAAATGTACCCCTTCTAGGGTATCTCCATCTGAAGATGTCTACTCCGTCTTGAATTGTGATCTTCTTGGATTCTAACTCTCACTCTAGATGTTGCCATTGATCTGAATTAGAGGGTTGTGGTCAATGTTGGTGCTCTTTCCATTTCCTCCATCCATCATTAGTCAAGTTATCTTTCCAATAATTATCCACCATATAGAAGTTCCGACCATTTTTATACAAGAATAAATCACTCAAATCCTATCTCCCAAACAATTTTTCTCTCTATTGCCATGAAACCTATCAAAATAGGGTTTCTTTCCCATTTTGGATTTCCAAGAAAAAATGTTTTTTGATGAGGTCATTGTTATGTACTCCCAGATTCCATATTGTTGAGCTTTTGGGAGGGTCCCGATATCTAAGAATGTATTTGGTGCGAATTGGCATGCCATATTTTCTAGTCCATATTTGTTTCCATATGTCATATCCTCCTCTTATCCAACACCACCAGAGTTTGGCTCCAATTACTTGATTCAGTGTGAGAGGGTCCTAGAGTCTGAGGCCCCCTTCCATCTTTTCCTTTGTTAGGTTTGGCCACGAGACCCATGCCCATTTCTTCAATTGTTGTGCACCTCCCATTAGAATTTTTTTAAGGTTTCAATCATATTTTCACATGAAGTTTTTGGGGTTTCCATCCATAAGAGATGGTAGATCAAGATGGATTGGAGAACAACTTTTAGGAGGGCAATATGACCAACTAAATTGAGGGATCTGAAGGCCCAACTATTAAGCTTCAATTGGATTTTTTGAAGTAGAGATTACTAGTATGAGGTTTTTAAAGAGTTCAAAGATAAAGGCATGTCAAGATACTTGGAGGGTAAGGAGCTGATGTTAAATCCCAACACCTGAGCCAAAAAGGTCTGAATTTTCATCGGGGTGTTGAAAAAGACGATACATGATTTATCATTATTTATCGTGGCCCTCAATGCCTCCATAAAAACCTGAAGAATATATTTTATGCACCGAGATTCTCACATAGATACATGGCAGAAGAGCATAATGTCATCCACAAATTGCTAGTGTGTGATAGGGAGGTCATTTCCCCAGATCCATGGATCTAAGAAGCCATAGCTTCAGATTTCATATATATACCTAGACCTTTTGCTGCTAGGATGAAAAGGAATGGAGAGATAGGTTCACCCTGTCACAGGCCACGAGAGGGGTTGAAGGTTCTAGTGGGTGAGCCATTAAGCATAATGGAAAACAAAGGAGAGGAAACCATGGAGAGGACCCAATTAATCCATCTCTAGTCGAAACCATAAGATTTTAAGATGTCGGTGATGAACGCCCAATTAATTCGGTCATAAGCTTTGGAAAGATCTAGTTTTATCATCATGCCCAAGGATTTAAGATGCTTTAGAGAGTGAAAAATATCTTGGGAAGTGATAAAGCCATCAAGGATCTAACGACCTTCTACAAATCCCATTTGTTCTGGGGAAATAATGTTCGGGAATAGAGGCTTGAGGCATTTAACAATGATTGTGGCAATGATCTTGTATATGCCATTACAGAGCGTAATAAGCTTGAACCCTTGGGGATCTTCAAAATTGGATGTTTTAGGTATTGGAGTAATGAAAGTAATGTTTAGTCTCAAACATACCTTTTGGTTACAATGATCCGGATTTAAATAGGAACACAACAAAATACAGAGATAACCATATACACAAAGATGCAGCAGAAATAATACTTCATTTCATTAATGTAACATACTGAAATATGCTCACAAACAGAAATGGAAATAAACCAGCTAGGGCTTTGGTAGCTTATCTCTGAGAAGAGATGTGGTGGCTACATGCCTCTGAACTGTGTTACAATGAGGCTCGAAGGCCTATTTATTGTTGAGAAACAATGGAAAACCCTTAACATCCCAAAACCTAACCCTAGAATATGAAACACCAAATTGTGGGCCCCGTTTGGGTAAATTGCTACATCAATTTCCCGGGGTCGTAAATTTGGCACCTGATCTCCATTTGACACGTACAATAGCTTGTTAGAAAGATTTATCCGAGAAATATAACTTTGGGGAGAGAAACATCAATCCATGGTCCCATGTTGCTCCCAGATTGCCCAAAAAACTTTGTTTAGGGCCCCAAAATAGCTCCAGAAGTTCAACAACTGAAAAACTGCTAAAAATAGTAAATTGTGCTACTATTATGGAAACTGAAAAACTAAAAGAGATAGTTGTGGGGGTCCAAATGGGATAGGAGGGTGGCCACCAACATCCACCTAGATCATTTCTCCCCCCTTAGGAAGCAATGGTTCGCATTGCGTTGAGTTCCTCCATCTATTGAACTTGGTCCTTGGTGAGTTGTTCTGCAATCTCAGATATGTCTAATAATGGTGGGAAGCATGGTCGAGGGTGGTACACATTGAACACTTGGTGCAGGTGAAGGAATGGAGGAATGATGTGCTCCAAAGCATTATTTCCCACGGCCTTATTAATGTCGTAAGGACCATGTCGCTGTGGTTGGAGCTTCTGATGGGCTCTTATAAGGCGTTCTTTCTGCAGATGCAATCAGACTTTGTTGCCCACCTAAAGCTTGTTTGGTACCCCTGTGGGTGAGGAGAAGTTGTTCCTGTGTTCTCTCATTACCGTATCCCTCTGCTGCTGCTGCTGCATGGAGGAACACTTCACGGGGGTCATGGATGTGGTGATGATCTTCCCCTTACTTTGGGAGTGAACCAGACATATGAATTTCCTAGTTTGGGAGATGAGCTTGCTACCTTTCTTGGCAGTGATCAAAGAGGTGGCGGTAGGTGGGGCTACCTCCGGTATATTGTATAATGAATTACCCAAAGAAATAATGACAGCACGAGGCCATGACTCATACACAACATGTCACCTCCACAAGTATGGTTGGCCTAATAGTACATCACAAACATCCAGAGGTGTAACATCACACCATACCTCGTTTGTGAAGGGTTTGATGCTGTAGGGAAGGTGGCACTACTAGCAAACTTTGAGATCTCATCCCTCATGAAGCCACCCGATAATATACGACTATGGGTGTGGTGTAGTCAGTAGGCCCAACCGCTTCACGACCTCTACTGAAATGAGGTTCTTTTGGCTACCCCATGAAGCTCTAGGCCACTTGCTAGAATTCTTTCGTGAAACTGTTTGGACTAGGAGCTTTATTTTTTGTCATTCCTTTGACAACATCCTCTATTTCCTCCAAAGTTATTGCCCTCATAAGACTGAGGTTTTGATCCCTTGAAATGATATGAGGGATGTTTTGTGTGATTCTCTGATGGCCTCAGACCTATCCTAAGCAGGTTCAAAGAGGAGGGATTGGAAATGGTTGACTAATAGATCCTCCATTACCTCATGTTGAGATAGTATATTCCCTGCTTCATCCTATAGCGAGAAGTTCCTGTTGTGTTGGTGGTGTTGGATCATGGCTTTGTGGAAGAAGCAAGTATTTTGATTCCCTTCACAAAGCCATTGAACTTGGAACTTTAGCTTCCATAATATCTCTTCTTGTTTTCATCGCTCCTCCAATTTGTTGATTAACCACCCTTCCTCTTCCATTAGGTCTTTAGATCTGTCCTGACTGATGATATTTTGTTGGATTTCCTGATTTTTGTTATTTAATTGATGTTGGCCTTTCATGATATGACTGAACTCTTCCTGGTTCCATTTATTGATTTTATACTTGGGTTCCCTCAGCTTCAGTTGGAAGGTATGCATTTGATTTCTTCCTTGTTCTTCACTCTCCTTCCACCATCTTTCCACCTTCTTAATGAGTGTGGGGTCTCTTAGCTAGAAGGATTGAAATCTAAAGGGGCAGTTATTAGGTCCAAGTTTTAGGTCTATCTCCATTTTGATTGGCTAATGGTATGATCCCATACATGGGAGGATCGAGGCCTCAAGGAAGATATCACGACTTCTCACCTGCTCAAAAATCAAAAAGTGGTCAAAGTGAGATGCAATCTGATGTGTGCCCCCTTGCAGTTATTCCAAGTGTAGACTCCATTATTCGTTGTTATTTCCACAAGGTGCAGATTAATGATTATTTCTATGAATTCCTCCACTGCATTTGGTCTTCAGCTTCCTCCTTTTTTATCATCTAAGGATGAGATAATTTTGAAGTATCCTCCTACTATCCAGAGATATTCTAGATATACTTTTCTTAGTCTTTCAAGGTTTTGGAGAAAAACCCCTTTTTCTCCAGGAATGTGAGGCCCATATACCCCTGATAGTAGAGCCCAGTCTCTGGTTCCAATTTGTCAAAATAATCCTGAAAGAATTCTAGGGACGCTGACCCAGTCCAAAAAGATTATTTCCATAGGGTTACAGAGGATAGAAAGGCCACCAGACCCCTGGCATCCTGAGAAACTGCCGAATTATGGGGCTTAAAACTATTCACAATATCCTTTGACTTTGCTTCAAAGATCTTAATTTCTTGGATCACCATGATACTGGGTTTATCTCTCTTGAGCCTATATTTCAAATATCTTTGTTTGCCTTTACTGTTGAGGCCTCTTACATTCCAAGATGTAATAATAATTTAGAAGGTTTGTTGAGTTGGTGGAAGACTGCTGACAGTGGCACCACTCTTCCCAAATTAAGTAACATTTCGCCTACCACTTGGATGGACTCATTCAAATTCTTTCTCCTATGTTCCTTTCCTCCTTTTCCATGAATTCCTTGTTCCACCCCTTCACTTATTTTGGATCCCAATTATTCAGGTTGATCTGAAGTTATCTTCCCTTATTTTGATTTGTATTGTTGAAAGCTTTATTTATATAATTGTTTCTGATCCTTTGGTATGAATTGTTTGTCCAAATGCCTCCATTCATTCAATAGCCTTTGCATAACTTGTTCCTATGTACTGATATTCTCCTTTTGGCTTTTGATCTGCAAGTTAGGTTTTTCTATTGGTTGAGTGGGGGCCTCTTTGTCCTAGGGTTCCTCTTCTACCTTTCTTTTGGTATTATTTCCTTCGTTCTATGGAGATACGTGATTTTCTTGGCTTGTAGATGTAATATGATCACTAATGGCTTCTTCCTCCTCTGTGAGGATGACATATCTATTGTTATTATGCAGACCTTTGCTGGGTGGAGGCTGAGGAGGGGTCTATGAAATATTCTGATTCTATTTTTTCCTTTGAATTTCTTGAACACCCTCAACATCCTCTCACGGTTTGGCCTCGCCATTGGCATTAGGATGTGCTTGTGGGTCTAACTAGTTCATAGAGAAGTCATGGTACATATGTCCATATTCATGGCATCTACGACACCTAAAGGGTATATGTTCATAGTCTAGGGGTTGTTGCCATACCTCATGATGGTATTCTAGCTTGATGAATTCTCGTAGAGGCTCTATTATATTCATGTACACAGAGATCCTAACATAGGAGGTGTACCTTCCCTGGCGTGTTGAGTTTGAAGCTTTAAGAAAGCTCCCAACAGAGTTCTAGATTCCTTCCTAGATGTCCGGGTCCCACAAATCCGAAGGTAGGGAAAATAACCTAATCCACATTGGGGTTGCCAAAAATTTCTCTTCGTCAGGGTTATAACACCCTTCCCAGTGCCTCATGAAAATCCCCCCATTGTTGAGAAGTAGGGCCCGTTTTCAAATACCCTTTCCTTATCCTCTAATCTGGTGAAAATTACTGTTAATAAACCTCTAGCCCCTAGATTCAGCTCTATGTGGCCTTTTGGTTTCCATCTATGCTTAATCCATTTTACCAAATCCCTTTCAATAGGCCAAACCCCAATAAACTTACAGATAAGTGCATGATCCTTCATAAACTTTCAGCAAGTCTCTAGTTTGTTGGTGGGTATTACAAATATTTTTTTTTAACTACCCACAAAAGACATTGAAATCACATGTGAGGTTTTCATTGGGCATCAAGGACTGGGGATCCCTTCCTGTTTCCGTTCTAGTTACCAACATTCTTTGTTGCACCTTGGGCACTCGTTTCTCCTACCATGATATTCCGGTAGGGGGGAATCTCTACCCTCCTCACAAACACACTCATTCCTTCTATTAGTGTATCCTATTGCAACATGGTCAGGTGGTTAGGTACAAAACTGCGATCATGATTTTGTTACAGAGTTTGCAGGGTTTTTGTTTAGAAACCCTAGCAAAGAAATCCATGAACTCTATTCTAACGAACAATTAACTATTATATTTAACATAAAATAACTATTTAATATATGTATCATTTAACATATAACTATATATAACTAAACAAATATATATGTAAGTTCATGTTTCAACAATGAATCATTGATAGATACACTAAATCCATCATGAAAAGTGCATTTGGTCTAGTGAATAAAAGCATTTAAACTGTCTTCTAATTTGTACCATATTGTTTCATTATGTAGTGTGTTGTACAAGAAACATTTCCTTCATGTGCTTGTACCTAGTACATGTCACGTATCAAAGTCAAACATTAAGAACTTCAAGTCTGTTGGTGTATTTGGTTGGCATGAAATTTTATTAGTTTTGTAAATAGGTTTATTTCAAGTTTTTACATATATATTTACATATTTATGTATTATGAATAAAACACAATATTTAAAAACGAGAAAAAGTGTGAAGATAGATTTACATGGGACTCAATACTTTGGTTGATAAATTATTAAAAAGTGGACTCTAAAGTTTAGGACTTGAGACTAAATTATTTTGCTTGAGTTTAGAAATGGTTTTCTTTGTCAACATTATTTCTAAGTCAACATTTTTTTCTTGGATTAGTTTATATGTATTATATGTAATATGCAGATGCATCCCATATATGCACCCCAACTATAGGCCATCACAGTACATAGGGATCTGCTATACATGGTTGAGCTTGTGATAAATCATGTAACCCACCCAGAGTGCATGTTCCACTCATAAATCTTGCCTTAGATGCTATTCTGTGTGTTAGAGGCAGTGTTTTTGTCTTTGTTGATGATCATGCTACTCTAATGGACCTTCTTCATCTATTTGAGGTACACCTCTTTCATTTTTAAATCCTCTTTAAACTTTATGTGTTTATGTCCTGAAATTGTCTTCAACTGATTTGTTTCAATTCAACGTATATATTATTATGCTTCTAGTCTGTTAATTATATATGTTAAATTATGTTTATGATTTGCAGGCCCTCAGTAGTCTGAAGTTGAAGATCAGAGTGAAGCATTGATCCCTCTATGGGAGATGCTACCACTCGTATAACATTGGAGGATCTTACGATCCGTCATACGTGGATCACACAAGAGATACATAACATCCTTGCCAATCCATCGGTTGTTGTAGTTTGTCTTTGATGTTGGATAACATCAATAGGTTGTTCAAGACATCCAGAGGTTGGTCCCACAAAGCCACTCCTATAATCCATACAAATGATTAAGAGGCATGAGGTTAGAGCCCTAGATACCTGGGAGGTGGTGAAAGAGGCCACCAAGAACATTGATGTTCATGGGGAATTGTTCAACATCCCTTTTGATCGCCCTAATAGACATAGAGGTTCAATTCCACTAAAATATTTTAGGAATGTTGATGCAACTGCTTTTGTCCCCCTAGCTTGGGGCCAATTCCCCCACCATGAAAATGTCACCATTTATTTTCCATGCATTTATATGTAGAGTTTGTGTTACAGATGAGGTCAGATTACTGTGATAATAGATATCATTATTATGGACCTGGCTTGGGACATATCTATGAGCACGAGGGGGCTTGTAGGGACCCTGGGCATGTACCACCACCTCAGAGAATCTTTCCACTACCATCTCAGAGATTAGTATTACTAATAGAGCTAGAGGAATTGTCGCAACTCAGTGGTGAGACTAGGGAGACTATTGCAAACATCGTGATGACATCATTGGCTAGTGTGTGTGTTGCATTGGATGGAGAGATTGGGAGACCACCACCATTGCCTTGTGACCCGCCAATGCCCTTAAATGATGGTGCATTCTCACAAGTTACCCATTGAACAAATTTTGACATATGCATGATGTATTGTGATGTCACTTGTGAGACTTGGAGGGTGCATGACTGTGACACAAACTGGGTACATATATAAAAAAAAATTACTTTTACTATCAAATTATACATAATTATTTATATTAATTTCTAGTTCATATTAGACTACTTTATATTAATAAGTTCATGATAACATGTAGACACAACCCAACTACATGTATGAGCTTATCACGTCATCCAAGGGGGCAATTGATTAGCTAGGCCATCCTTGACCAAAGCATATTTCCATGGATTCTCCTCCACCTCCACCTCCACCTCATAACACTAATGTGGAGGAGAGTCACTATGTACAACCAAATGGACCAACGGTTGAGGTAAACTTTTTTATTCCTAATATTTCAATATTTTCTTTTTTAAGTTACACACACATGCTAATTAAGCTGTAGACTAATTATAATTTGTCTTTTCCATTGCGTACACATGCCCATATGAAAAATGTTGTTGACATCGCTGCTATGTCAACACATGAGTGGTATGTTGGGTTTAGAGGCACTAATGATGCGGTTCCATCAATGCAGGACCCAATCACTGAACCACAAGAATGGGAGAATCAAACCTAGATTCATCAAACCCCCATCCTATCTGACTTGCATTTGGACTCGACTAAGGTTAGTAGATTCATGTATATGTAGTGAAAAATGAGGTTCAAAATAATTTATTTCCATATTGTTTATTTTGTACAAATAATGATGTAATTAGTTTGAAATTGAATGTGTTATATTGCAGTATAAACTTATGGACAATTACTTTACATGACATAACTCACATAGGCGTTCTTGTGGTACTTAGAGTAGATAGTTTATATATATTCATGCTCATTTCACAGGGCAAATTCACATGTGATATAGACTTTGTATATTTTCATAAATGGACAATTTATGGATGTACATGAATATTATTTTAGTTTATGGATGCTTATTATTTCAATTTATGGATGTTCATGTGATATTTGTAATTTGTATGTATTTTCATATAGATAGTTTATTCATACATATGTTCACTATTTTAGTTTATGGGTTTGTATTAATCTTGTTTATGGATGCTCATTAATTTTTGAAGTTTATGGATTTGTTAAAATTATTTCGCTAATTTTAAAATATTTTCTATATACTATAACTTTTATTAGTAAAACAAAACAATTTTGATTTCCAGCTTCATAGACTAACAAAATAAGTGCAATCTTAAGTCAAGATGCAAGTCACTTTGATAAATAAAATGAACTAAAATATATCATGTATCAATTTAATATTGAACATGGAAAGAATTATAATCATGCTTCACATTGTCTT
>APFE031041987.1:179024-192302 GCA_000404065.3 Pinus taeda
TAATGTAAACAACGAATAGATTTTATTCAACATTATTTCTTTTGAGATTATCTACAAGAGCTTAGTCATAACATGATATAAGTCAATCGTGTTGAAATTTAATATATAGATCAAAAAACAATATATGAAAACATTTCTATAATTTTATTTAATGATATCAACTTTCCTAAATTTACAAGTTGTTATCCAAGTATTTCAATCAATTCCTTATGATTGAAATAAATTTTCTTCAATTTTCAAAAACTCAAATATGATAGAAATAAGTTATATCCAGTTTTAAAAGATGTGGAGATATAAAAGTTACAAATACAAGTTTTATTTGAATTTATTTTGTTTGAGGTTATCTACAAAATCTTAGTCATAATGCATGTTGTCAATAATTTTTTTGTGCTTACACTGAAGTCAATGCACAATGTTAAACTAATTACCTTGAAATTAATGTACACCATAAATCTAGTTACATCAAATTAGAAATAAATGTATTCACTGAAATCAACGCATTTAATGCAAGCAATCAAATATGATGAGAAATCGACATCTACACTAGAAAATCAATGCATCTAATGCAAACAATGAAATAGGATTAGAAATCAAAATTTACACTGAAATCAATGCATCTAATGTTGGAAGTGTTGAAATTTGTAACCAGGTTCGATCTTATTTAATTTATTTGAGATGTACTTATCAAAAGAATGAAAAAAATGTTTTTTTTATTATTATTTATGAATTATTAAATCATGGGTTTCATGCTTGGGTCATCATGTTTTAGGTCAAAGTACCCATTGAGAACTTATAGGATTTATTTTGAGTCATTAGAGTCATTGTACATATAAATAGACCCTTCTTGGGCTTTCAGATCATGTAAAACGAATTAATTTTGAGTCAAAAAATGAATTTAGTCTCCTCCACACCAAGTCGACCTCAAGAAGATCAAGTCAGCCTCAAGACAAGTAATTCAACCTCACAAAAGGGCTATAAATACAATGAGCTTGAATTCATTTGGAGCATCTCAATGTCTCTCACATTGTTTGATCTTTGAAGCTGGAAGATGGGAAGTGCGAAATTGTTTAAGGGCTAAAAAAGAAGCTGGAAAGGAGCGTGATTTTTTGGAGGAAGATAGAAGGCCTCAAGATTGAAGTTTTGGGACAAGTCTCACTCAATTTTGAGGTGTATCAAGGGAGATTGAAGTATTCCAAGTTTTGTTGAAGTTGTTGTTGCTACATCTGCTGGGTCAATGCTGCTATCTATTGTTGACATTGCCAGATCGAAGTTTCTTATGAAAGGTTGTCATTTGCAAGAAGGAATGAGGGCTGAATTAGTGTGAGGGAATCATTGTCTCAGTCTAGAGTCTTGGACTATCTCGAGTATCTATTGAAGGAAGAATTGTTGACTGGGTTTTCCTTTAAACAGGTGTTTTTCCTTGGCTGTTCGCCTACATTTTTTGTCCTTGTGTTATTGTTTTGGTAATTGATTGATGAACTAAAATATAAAGAAGAACATAAAAATAAAAGAATTGCAAGTAATTATCTATATAAGAAAATTTTTATACCTTTCTGATTTTCTAACATGGTATCAGAGCTCAGGTGAAGGAGAAAAAAGGTAGTCTTGAGTATCTACTAGAAGGAATCTAACAGATTGATCTAAGGATCATATAAGGATCTCTTAGGGGAGAAAAATCTCACTATCTTTAGGGACAATGTCTAACACATTAAAGAGTGAGAACACATTGGAAGGAGCATCAAACTACAAATCTAGGAAGAAGAGGATTGATCTCATTCTTGAAAAGAACAAGGTATTGGATGTGGTCAGAGGGAAAGTGAAGAAACCTACCGAACAATCCAGTGATGTAGACAAGGTGAAGCATATGGAATTGGAAATATTTTCTATGACTCTAATGGTCTAAATCATTAAGGACAATATTGTCCCATACATTTCCAATATATACCATGCTAAAGAAATGTATGAAGCATTGACAAAATTATTCACTATCAATAACATAGGTAAAGTAGCAAGCTTGAAGAATGAGTTGAGAACTAAAAATATGACAAAGGATGATATTGTGGCTTCCTTCTTTGTAAGGATATCAAGGATTAGAGATGAACTTCAAGCGATTGATGAAATAGTACTAGAGAAGGAGCTAGTAATCACTACACTATTAGGATTACCAACTTCTTGAAACTCTTTTTCTTCAAGTCTCAATAGTTGGAAAGAAGCTCCCACCTTTGAAAAATTATGGAATGCTTGCACCCAAGAAGAAATGAGAATTTCATTAGTATCCAACAACGGAGAAGGAAATGTGTCAAAATGCTTACTTTGTATCTCACAAGAAAGTACACTCTAAGAAGTCAAGAGGGCCAAGGAAGAAGGTTGATATGTCCAAGATAGAATGCTACCAATGCCACAAGATGGGTCACTATAGAAGTGACTACCCTGACAATCTGAAAAACAAGAAGAGAAGCAAGGATAAAGCTAATGTAGCTGAAGAAGGATCTCCAAATAAGATTAAGCCCGAAGAACTAGGTTTAAGGGACTTACACTACTAAGTCCTTTGATCTAAGCTTTTGCTATTTATTTTTTATTTAGAGTTTTTTTAGGTTTACATTTTGGAAAAACAATTGATTTATTTTTTTAAGGTTATAGGTATCCCTCAAGCTTGGAGGGAGACCTCATCAACCTACAAATATAAGAATCCTATTACCATTACCATTTTTATTTTTCCTTACTTATCTGTTTTTGTTTACATAAAATACTAATCACACTTATCCTCTTATTTTCTTTGTTTGGGAAAACTTGTTGAAGAGTCGAGGAGGAAGCCCTCAGAAAACAAAATACAAGGTTTGTTAAGACACAAGAGTTATGTATTGAATTAGAAGATTTTTCTTTCTCCATTCTTAATAAGCCACTACTAACGTTATTATGTCTAGCTTTCCTGAATCTCCAAAGATTATTGTTTGGGTGATTCATCATTAGATAAATCTATCCTCCTTATATCTCTAATTATTCTCGTGGAACCTTAGAAAGGCTTGTTGTGGAAAACCCTCACTTAAGGGTATGTTGATGATTGTGTGTGAAACCCTAATCTTCTTAGAGTTATTGTTGAAATAAAATGTATGATGCTTTGATAATGTATTTTTTAGGGTTTTGGTTTGGTTACGGAAACCCTAATTTGTTAGGGTGAAATGGTTATGTATGAAATCCCAAACCCTTGAAGTGTTGTTAATTTAAGGGTTTTATATGTTTGGTATTGCAACCCTAGATCATTAGGGTTTGATGCAATGCATAAGAAATACCCTTATAATGTCTTAGAAATGAAATCCTTGAATGTGTGTTTGTATGATCAAACCCTAGTCTGATCAAGTTTTTTATATGCCTATCTCTTATTAATATTTGTGTAGTTGGGTTTGACTAACTCATGTTGTGATTTGCTTGTGTATGATGATGGAATCATAGATATATGAGTTTACCTAATTTTTTACGGTCATGAACCTTGGGGTTTGGAACTAAGCCCTAGTCAAAGTTTGATTCTCTAGGATGATGGTATTTGTGAATTCTAGGGTTTTGGAGTTAAACCTTAGCAGAAGTGAAAATCTATGATGTATGATGACAATGTGATAATTTGGGATTTGTGTAATTTTATTGAAATATGAGTTTTAGTTGTGATTTATGTTTGATTGATAAAATCTAGTGTTTGCAACAAACCCTAGTGGAATCTAGTCATATTGTTGACTGGGTTGTCATTGGTTTTGATTGTTAAATATCATGTATGAAATATAGGGCTTATATGAAACACCAGTGGGAATTCTAACATATGAATTATGAAAGTTGTTAGATAATTTGTCAATCTAAAGGAATCTCCATAGGATAAGAGGATGGTTGAGAATGTTCCTTATACAAGAATAATTAGATCCTCTTTGATTAAGAGAGAATAAGAAATATGGTTCTCTACTTCATGTGTCATGCACTAGACCAAACCTAACAATCGTAAGTTTTAGTGAAGGCCATGAGTGAGAGAAGAAAATTGGAGAATGCATTTTGAAAGGCTACTGAGATAAGAAAAGATAAAGTGATTTTTGAAATATGTTTCTGCATGAGAAATAGGAAAGGAAGTTGAATGGTTGAGGAATCTTTGGTCAAGGTTCATTGGAAAAGCTTTAAGTACAACTATGAAAAGTTGAGAAGAAACATCAAGTTGTCTAAAAGACCCAAGAGGTTTATATATATTTATGTACATTTGAAAGTCTATTACTAATTGGTGTTGTGTTTGTAAAATTAAATATCTCATAATTTTGATCACATGTTTTTACATGTTTAGAGTTGACAATTAGTTTAATTGGAGAGATTTGTTATCGATTTGATTATTCAGGGAGGATTTTGCATCGATTGAAAGGGTGAGGCTTTTTGAGTAAGACATTCCCTGGGAGTACATATGGTTGGAACTTTGTGTTGATGTCTAGTTTCTGGAAGTAGGGAGAGTGTTGTTGGTCATGGAGCTTTAACCTCAGATACACACGTAGATCCATTGCTTGATGGTTAGTAAGTAAGCCTGATGGTACCTATAGAGGCCGAAAGCTTTAGTCCATATTAGTCCCACTTGGATAGATTTCCCTGGTCAGGAATCTAGTCCATGGCATTTCAATGCCTAAACTATTATAGGACCTTAGATAGATTGCCCTAGTTAGGAATCTAGTCCATGGGATTGTGGTGCCTAAATTTCTTCATGGTTCATGTGTTCTAAGATCTTCCTTATACATGTACTGGTGAATACCTCCCTAGTTAAGAGGGAGTGTTGAAATTTGTAAAGATGTTCAATCTTCATTAATGCATTTGAGATGTACTTATCAAAAGAAAGAAGAAATTATTTATTATTATTATTATTATTATCACTTATTAAAGCATGGGTTAAATGCTTGGGTAATCATGTTTTAGGTCAAATTCCCCATTGAGGAATTCTAGTATTATTCTGAGTCATTAGAGTCATTATAAATTTAAAGAGACCCTTCTTGGGATTCCATATCATGTAAAAAGAATTAATTTTGACTCAAAAAATTAATTTAGTTTCCTCCACACTAAGTCGGACTCAAGAAAAATAATTCAACCTCACAGAAGGGCTATAAATACAATTAGGAGCTTGAATTCATTAGGAGCATATCCTTCTCTCCCACATAGTTTGATCTTTGAAGCTAGAAGCTGGGAAGTGCAAAATTGTTTAAGGGCTAAAAAAGAAGCTAGAAAGGAGTGTGAGTTTCTAGATGAAGATAGAAGGCCTCAAGATCAAAATTTTGGGACAAGTCTCACTCAATTCCGAGGTGTATCAAGGGATATCTAAATATTCCAAGTTTTGTTGAAGTTGTTGTTGCTACATTTTATGGGTCAAAGCTTCTGTTGATGTTGTTAGGTCAAAGTTTCTTGTGAAAGGTTTTCATTTGCAAGAAGGACTGGGGGATAACTTGGTGTGGAGAGAATCTCTATCTGGGTCTAGAATCTTGGATTATCTCAAGAATCTATTGAAGGAATAATTGTTGATAGGGTTTTCCCCTAGATAGGGGTTTTTCCTAGGTTTTCCGCCTACATCTGCTATCCTTGTGATATTGTTTTGGTAATTTATTGATAAACTAAAAGATAAAGAATAACATAAAGATAAAAAAATCACAAGTAATTATCTATATAAGGAAATATTTATGCCTTTCTGATTTTCTTAGAGGAAGCAATCAAATAGGATTAAAAATAAACATCTACACTAAAATCAATGAATCTAGTGATAGAAAAAAAATAGGATTAGGAATGAACATTTACACTAAAATCAATGCATCTAATACAAGCTCAATCAAACAAGATTAGAAATTAACTTATTTAATGAAATTAATGCATCTAATGAAAATAATGGAATATAATTGGAAATCAACATCTACATAGAAATCAATGCATCTACTACAAACAATTTTCTTCCCTTTCTCTCCCCACTCCATCTATATCAGTATCTCCCTCCATCTCTCCTTTATCTCTCTATCTCACCCCCCTAGACACAAACATGCTCTCTCTCTTCATATCTATCTATCTCTCCCTCCCTCCCTCTATCTCTCTCTTCTTCCCTCTCTCCCACTTCCATCTATATATCTATCTCCCTCTATCTCTCCTTCTTCATCTCTCTATATTACCGTGCAAACATACACTTTGTTTCTCCATATCTATCTATTCTAGAGGTGTTGAGGCCTCGAAAATCGCTACCACAACATTGGGGGATAACCACCCGGTCCGGACCTTGGTACAGCTCCTTTTCCGTTTGGAATGGTGGCTCCGAATGGAGATAACGGGACCAGTTTCCCGATAATGAAATAAAAGGGATGGATGGGTGATGAATAGATTGCTTAAGTGATAGGCGACTAGCTTATTCTATTGATGAAAATAAGGAAACTAATACTAATCCCGGGAACAACTTATTCATTCGGAATGCAGCGTTAAATAATCTTTATCTATTTATCAGGCATATAGATGACTTTGTAAAATAAATAAAAGATGTTTAATCATTCAAAGATTGCTTCATGTGAATAGCCACAATGAAGCGATAAATACAAATTACTGCATTCACTGTTTATATCATCAATACATATATACGATTGAAAGGGAAGCATCCGATAAACAACCAATAGTGGAATGCATAAGGAATGCTGTAAAAACACATATATATATAAGCGACAATAGCAAGAGCGATTTAAACAACAATTCATATAACAAAAATGAATACAGACACAGATAATAGTACCATGTGAGCTGTAGATCAATCTGAAACATCAATCGCTATTCAAAATTCCTTCTTCAACATAGAAATGCTTTCAAACAATGACAATAGTGCACATTTGCATAAAATCCTTCCACATCAAATTCAGAATAATTGGTCAAGTTTCATAAAAGAATATCCCTGAAGTACAGTAGTGCAACTTCAAGGTTTAATTCATATACAAAACTTTTACGACCCTTTCTAAATGCATGAAAGGGTCTATAAATACTACTAAGATAAAAAGATCTATGAAACAAAATCCTACTAAATTGGTATCAGTAAATGCAGTCTATCTCTAAGGGGCGATCTGGCAGTCGGCAAAGTGAGTCATGCCTCAGGTTGCTTGCCCTTAAACCTTAGCTGGCTTATTGTGAGCATTGGTTCTACTTCTGGCGGTTTGTTGAGGCGCAAGATGAATTGGGCGGCGAAGGTGGCATCTTGAATGTCGGGTATAATATACCCGACAACATCGGTTAGGCACTTCAAAGCGGCTCTTTGGCTGTATGGCTTGATTAAGAAGAACCAATAAGCATCCCACGTCAGACTGTTGATTCCAGCGATCAATCTTGCGTTTTTTTCCAGCTCCGGATAGTATGAGTGCTCCAATATATTTGCTGTTGTTAATTGACCTGGAGTGCATTGGGAAATTATGTTAGATAAATACAATGTATTATTTACTAATTCAACCAAATTCCCACTGATTGTCTTGGATCTGGAAATTGCTCTTTCTTCTTTCATTAGTTGCGATTGCCATTATGTGAATAATATCTCTTTGTGCGATTCCAAAATTCTTGGTAGATTAGCTGCCCGGCCTACATCGGAATCCTGCCATTCTATAAAGTTTGTCAGTGTTTCTTCGGCCTGATCCAAGTCGGTCCTTGCTTTGTCTACCTTTTCACTTATAGATGCTACCAATTCGTACAATGGTTTTGCTCGTATAATCTGTTGACATAATAGCTTAACCTGATTAATCAATCCATTATTTAGCTGGAGCGCTTCTGCTTTGAACTCATCTATCTGAGGGAGATTTTTCATTTGCTCAATTTGAGTGGTCAATTGAGCGATTTGTTCATCTTTCACTTTCATTGTTCCCTCAGTTGATATTCTTAACTACTCCAGTGCCGCTGATAGCTCCTTTTGCCTTTGTATCGCGCCTTCATCAATTCTATGCTTTTTCTCTTGCAATTGCTTTGTCAGGTGATTATTGTTTTGTTGCTGCACTAGCAATTCTTTCTCCGCCTGCTCTGCCCTCTGCTGAACTTATGATAGTCTCGCCTGTAGTGAAGAGATGTCTTGGTCCTTCGTCTTTAATAAACTGCTTACCTCTGATGCTTTATCAATGGTTGTCGTTGAATATGCTCCAGCGAATTGTGATAGCTTGGTTAAGTCATCGGAGGGGTCGAAATTCCTCTTTCCATACAACATTGCCCGTCACTATCAATTCAGGGAATGGGGAAAGTTGATCAGTTCTTCTCCTTTTCCTTTGTCGCTTTACGACAGCTTTATGCTTGGGGCTATAAAATACATCTAAAGGGGGGATCTCTTCAATTTGTAAAACGATCTCTCCCATTGGATCTTTAGGAATTATCTCTGGTTCTTTTGTTTTAGGTAGGCCACTGGTTTCACCTGAAACCGGTTTCGATGTCGCTTCCTGTGTATCACCTTCTTTAGAAACCTCATCATCTTTTGAGCACTCTAGGTTATCAATAATTGTACTGAATTGCTTCCATTGCTGGAGCAAATTCGGATCAACTAATGTATCATTGTTATTCTTAGAGCTGCTCTCTTCTCGGGTCTTCGCTTGGGTTTCTTCTTGTCGTTGCACGTTTTCCTGGGTCACCTCTTACCTCTGGCTATGCGCTTCCTCCTGCTGTTTTGATGTAGTAGGAGGTGGTGTATTATTTCGTTGTTCATACTCGCTTGACCTGTTTGTTGTCGGAACAATCGCTAACAGGTCTAGAGGCAGAGCTTGCAACCTCTGTTCTCTAATTCTGTTAAATTCAACTAGCCCTTCATCATTATAAGCATTTCTGGCAAGCGACTTGACTGGATACAGTGATTCGGCTGATGCGAACAAATCTTCGAACTTGTCTTCTTTGTGCTCGACCTTGGCCAATTTTGCCTGGGCGCATTGTAAGCGATTTTCCTTGGATCATACTGCCTTCTTGGCAGAGTAGCTAGAGTAAGCAAATTCATTTTCCCATCTTCCTTCTCTGCATGCTTGATATCATGCAGGGTATACACTCCAATTCGTAATGGAAAAGAAGGCCAACTATGTTTTTTAGCTCTTTTTAGGGTCTGGGTAACCCCTTCAGTACTGATTTGATAAGCTACCTCCATGGCAAGTAGCTTATCGGGGATGTAAAGTGGTAGCACATGTGGCTTAGCTTGACTGCCAAAAACTCTGATGTAGGTGAATTTCTCCTCCCCAAACCAACTCGCTACCGCAGTCAAATCTACCCCTACTTGCTCAGAAATTTTCGGGGCAGGCTTATTAAAAATTGAATAATGAATTGGCAACATAAAACCGTTGCAGATTTGATACAGGTGGTGCTTATAGCCAGTCTTCCATAGTTTTCGATAATATATGTGAATGGGTGTGGGGTCTTGCGACGTCCACCTCCATCCCAGCACAGGAAACTCAGAATTAAAACACAACACATCCATAACATAGGCACTGAAATAAAATGGTGGAATAACCCTCTCTGCGACACGATAGCCAGACCTGAAGTCAAGGATGGCTTTGGCTAACTTGTCGGATAATATAACCGCCCAATCCATGATTTCTCCACTACATGCTACGTCTATTAGGGGAACCATTTCTATGGTGAAATTGGCAAAGTCATGCAATCCCCATAGCCTACACATCATAATTCCAGCATAACAGTAAGGATAACACAGGGAGTCAACTGAGTACTTACCCGAGGTTTCATGCTTGTGTTTTGTTGGATTCTGTCTCCAGCCTCGAATTGGTTCAGACTCGGTCTCGTTCTCTGCTCGAAATTTCTCCAAAAATGCAGCATTATACTTCTTCTCTTCTTGCGGCAGGTGATGCATTAGCCTTAGGTCTTCGGCTCGAAACGAACCAAAAATCCTCCCGTCCGTAGTTTCAAACAGTCTATTGATAATTGGGAGTTCTTGGATTGCCCACCTTACCACATTCATGTAAGGAAGAACCTTCTCCCAAGCCGCTATTCTGTGTAGAAAGGAGTCGGCCAAGTCTTTTAAATTGGCATCCGATTTGCTGGTATTATCACATAAAATTTCAAATTTGGCCACCGTTGGTCCTTCTGCTTCAATGAAATTATAAGTCCCTTGCCAAGTGGTCCTGGTGAGTCCTAAGCATGTTGTATCTGATATAAGCCCTTTATTCTTTCCAGTTGGATCAGCGACAGCTAGCCCTGCGGCTAGCGGAGCAGTAGGCATTGTAGTCTTCTTGGATTTCTTTCCCATTCCACTTTCTTCTGTTTCTATGGAAGAATTCTGCGCAGAGTGAAAGATAAGCGCAACACATGCAACAATAACGTGATTTGAACAGAATGAAATATATATATCTAGGTGCATTCATAGCGATCAATCGACTTAAGGCGGCCTTAGGATCAAATCCGTGGATAGATCTCAAGCCTGTTATTCTCATTAAATGGTCGTTACGGCCTGTCAATCTCATTAATTCCAGTTGCTTCGATTAATGGGTGAATGATTTATTTGAAGCATGCTTTGGGTGATTTGGCGGTTTGAACGTGGATGAGCGGCTTTCCAAAGGATATGGCCTTAAATACGAATAAATCATATTAAACCGCCTTTATGACTGTTACTTTGAAAATCGTGCTATTTTACCTTTTACGCAATCGGGCATTGGGGAAATGCTTAAGTTATTGCATTGGTTTTGTTTGGAATCCCTGATCGCCGATAGCGATATCGCATCGCGTCGGGCATAGCTGGTAGGGCCGCTTAAGATGAGGGCATGGTAAGTCGCCGATCGCCGATAGCGATATCACATCGCATCGGATGAAGGGGAGCTTATTTGCATTATAAGTGTTATTGCCGATTTCCGATCGCCGATTTTGCATCGCATCCAAGAAAGGATCATTACTTATGTTACTTTATGCTTTGCCAATATCTGATTGCGATTTCGCATCAACGAAAACCAAGATGTCCCTTAAGTTGGGCTTTCTTTGTCATTGTGATATGCGATCTTGCGATTGCTTTACCGCAATGATAAAGATAAATCGTTTTATATTGGGAATTTTGATTGGTTTTATTTAGAAGGGTCTTTTAATAATGTTTCCTTTTACTCGAGCCCTTTTTAGAAATAGAACTCTAAATTGATACCAATTTGAAACAAAAATTAAAAAGGGACCCATTTCACATTATAGTTTTGGAATTTTAATGATATGAAATGGGGGGTTGTTGTATGCCACAACAATTGGCGATTCGCTGGAAGAAACAGTTATCTCTGAACAGTATAGAAATATTTAGGCTTTTTCACAGTAGAAATTTTATTCAAAAGGGAAAATTCTAATATTAACTAGATATCGTTGCATTCTAAGGAAACAAAACTTTCTTTTCTAATTTCCTCTCTTGTTGAAAATAGATACATTCCAGATTTCTAAATTGGCACTTATTGGTTTATATTGATAAAATAGGAAACTTTTCCAAATCAACTATTAAAATTAACTCCTTTGCCATAGGTAGAGGCTCTGCTGCCAGCAAACGTCCATAGTCTCGGCAGGGATACCTTTTAACCATATCATTGTCTACTGTCCTATTCACTTCAGAGCATGATTAACAGAATGAATTCAAAAGCATGTTTTTTCACATTTGTTTTCATTTTCTGTTATTTTATAAGATAAAAAGTCATCGCCCTGATGTGGTAGCCAGTTAATTGACAATGCCATTCACTGGTAGTAATCTAACCGAACAAGTTGGCTCGTGATGAGACCCCTTGTCTTACAATTGAAGCCATTACCCTGTTTTGGTATGCAGTGTTGGTAATGTCGGCTAAACTATTTCCCTATGAACATGGTAAGCAGGCTTGTAATAAGACCTCTTAACTTTTATATCTAGTATTCTTGGAATTTCATCCTGAATAATCATGAACTTAGGTAAGATAGGATAGACAATTTTCCTCCTTAAGGTAGGATGGATGACAAGGTAAGAGTTTGAGGTGTTGAACTTGGATTAGCTTCTATTTTAATATTGATAACCTTTTATAACCAATTTGAAAATTCTAAAAAGATTTACAAGATTTATAAACTTCAAGAGGAGTTTACTAGGATTGTATTGTAGTTTCAGAATGCAATTATAACTAATTTCCTAGAAATTATTCCTTTTGTTTAATACTTCTATTTATTAAAAGTAAATATCACATTGCTTGTTTTCGAGAAACTCTTTGAATACAACAAAGGTCAAATAGAAAATGCCTTATAGTTTTATTTTCTAATTTTGCTACAAACTATAAAAATGCTATTTAAAAGGAGAAGGGGTTACCTCCTCAGTCGAAAAATTTCTATAAGATTAGGCCATTAACAGGGAGAGAATCTCTCAACCCTGACAAATCTTGTAGCATGAAAATGGCCTATCTTTTCACAGATTTGAAATGGTCCAAGCCACATTTTCTGGAATTTGGTGTGTTTCCCTTTATCTTCATGGGCTTTGTCCCATTTCAGGACTAAATCACCAACTTGAAATTGCTTAGAACGAGATGAGATTGAATCAAATGATGACTTGACGATCTGCTGATGTTTCACACGAATAATCTTGGCTTTTTATCTTTCTTCTTCTAATTTCAAGATTTGGTCATGCCTAAGTTGTAAAGAAGAAGAAGGATTTTCTTCAATAAATTGAACTAAAGCTAGAGAGGGGAGAATAAGATTTGTTGGTAATACAGCTTCTTTTCCATAAATGAGTTTAAATGGGGAAGAACCTATAGAAGCCTTTTGCATTATTCTGTCAGCCCATAGCGCAAATATTAAAGATTTGTGCCAGGTCTTGTGATTCTGTTCGATAGTTCGCTTGATAATTTTAATAAGGTTTTTGTTTGTAGATTCTGCCAAACCGTTACACTGAGGATAATAGTTAGCAGAATATTTGAGCTTGAAACCTCTTTTGATTGCGAAATCAAACATAGCATTGCCTGAAAAGTAAGATGCATTATCAAAAACAAGAGCATTCGGGACACCAAACCCGATAATGATGAATTGATCTACGAATTCAATGATGGCTTCAAAGTTTGTTGTCTTTAGCGGAATTGATTCAACCCACTTGGTAAAGTAATCGGTAGCAGTAAGGATATACTTGTGCTATTTGGAAGAATTAGGAGTAATTTCTCCAATAATGTCCAATCCCCATTGCTCAAATGGCTGTTCAATGTTGACCGGTTGCAGAGGAAAGGCTGATTTCTTTAGTCTTCCACTTGAAGTTTGACAACTTGGGCATTTCCTCACATATTCATGAGCATCTCTAAACAGAGTGGGCCAGTAATATCCAACATGGATGACTTT
>APFE031041987.1:192322-207130 GCA_000404065.3 Pinus taeda
CTCCGAAGTGGCCTCCTGCTGGTTCGTCATGCAATTCCTGCAAGACCCTTTGTGCTTCGTGTTTTTCAAGGCATCTTAATAAAACGGAATCATAATTTTGCCTAAAAAGAACATCATCAATAATGGTAAAATTTTTTGCTTTCAATCTTATGGCCCTTTTATTTTTGTAGGACAAGTTGGGAGGTGCATATCCATTTTTCAAGTAAAATATTAAATCAGCATACTGTGATTCAGAATCAATGACGCTTACCTGATTGATGGTTTCAGGTTGATCTGTATCACTTGATTCTAGAATGTTGGATGCGCCTGCCAATAACCTGCAAAAACCTTGACCTCTAACAATCTTTGCTGGCTTTATTTCTAGGTCATATACCTGAAGTGCTGTTACCCAATTTGCCCTTTTTTCTCCCAGTTCTCTCTGGATTAACAGTTGTCTAACTGAGGAGAAAGGAACTATAACCTTTGTATGGGATTTCAACAGGAAAGGTATGTAATGTTTAACTGCTTTATATACAGCAAAGGCTTGTTTTTCTACTTCAGAATAGTTTAATTCTGCACCTTGAAGATTTGAGCTATAGAATGAAATCGGTGCTTCCAAATTGTGATCATTGATTTGTGTAAGTACTGCAGCGTAAGAGGAATCGGATGCAATGGTATATAATGTAAATTGATTAGAAAAAATTGGGGTATTTAGAGCTGGGGCATTGATTATTGACTTCTTGATTAGTTCAAATGCTTCCTTTTCTGGCACTCCCCATTTGAAGACTGAATTTTTCTTAATCATAGTTTGAAGTGGTAAAATAATTTGAGAAAAATCTGGAACGAATATTTTTACAAAATTAATTTGGCCTAAGAATGACTGCATGGATTTCTTATTATGAGGAAAAGGGATTTCAGAAATTTCCTTAATCCTGTCTGGATCGATATAGATGCCATCTTTAGATACAATAAAGCCTAGGAGCTTACCTTGATCAAGAGCGAAGAAAGATTTCTTAGGGTTTAGAGAGATATTGTATTTCTTACAGCGTTGGAAGATCTAGATAGACAACTATTGTTCTATTTATTAACCCTTTGAAAGCGATGTCCATCGCCCTTTGGAAAGTGGCTCCTGCATTAATAAGTCCAAAAGGCATTTTCTGATAAGCATATCTTCCCCACGTTGTTCTAAAGGTGGTTTTGAGTCAGTCATCGGGGTGAACCAGAATTTGATTATACCCTGAAAATCCGTCCAAGAAGGACATTAACTCTGAACTAGCCACTGATTGGAGTATCTGCTCCATAGTGGGTAATGGGAAATTATCTTTTAGACTTGCCTTACTTAAATTCCTGAAATCAATACAAATCCTTATGTCACCATTCTTCTTTCTAACTGGTACCATATTGGAGACCCAATTCGAGAGTCGTACGGGAAAAATAATCTTAGCTTTCAAGAGTTTGTTGAGTTCCGACTTTATTTGACCCTCTAGGTTTGGATGTATTTTTTTCAACTTTTGTTGAATTGGTTTCTGCTCGGGAAGCATTGGGATAGTGTGTTGAATAATAGATTTGTCATATGTTTTCAGATCATCATATCTCCAAGCGAAAACATGCTTATTCTTTCGTAACAGACTAATAAATGCTCCCTTTTCCTCTATAGAAAGTCCTAATCCTAAATTAATGTTTTGAGGTTTTTGTTCGGTGCCAAGGTTTATTAATTCAAACCTTAAAGTGGAGCTCTGAAGCTTTGTATTAGATACAGGTTTGAACCTGTCTTTGATATCGTAAAGGTCTTCAAGCTTCACTACGCGCTTAGGGATTGAATTTTCCTCATGTTTACCTTGTATTTGAGTATCATGCTCATCTTCCTCAATGATTTGATTGTCATAAGATTTTTCAGAGGTCAGAAATTGTAAAATGTCTTCATCGTGGTTAAACACTCTCCAATTGGTTACATTGTCTGGAATGGATGGCCTAAAAAGTAATTCTACTGAAAACCTATCTGGACTATAGTCTTCAGAAGGGAGCAGCTTGGAAGCGACATTAGCCAGTAAATCAGCTGCAGAATTTTGCGCCCTAGGAATGGAAGATATATTGAATACTAAAAAATGGGAGGTGAGTTCTTGTACCAGCGATTGATAATGCTTAAGATGGTTCGAAAGACAATGGATTGTATTCCTTACCTGCTTGACAATAATTTCAGAGTCGCTGAAGACCTTTAGGTACTGAACTTTGAGGCCGATTGCTTTGTACAGTCCTTGGACAAGCGCTTCGTACTTAGCCGTGTTATTAGTGCATTCAAATTATAACCTACAGGACAGCATTGTTTTTTCTCCTTGCGGGCTGACCAAAATGCATCCTGCTCCTGATCCTTCACTGGACTTAGATCCATCAAAATATAAAGACAAAAATAATGAATTATCTACAGTTTTGGTTACAACATTCTCAGTAACATTAACGCATTTAGACCTACCAGTCTGTGAAAAGTTTTCGATCTGTGATGTGAAATTGTCGACTGAGAAAGGGGATGGCTGGGCAATATAATTGCCGAAAAATGACTCTGAAGAATAGTTACCGAGGATATTATTGTTGAACGCGACTGGCTGATTTTCTTGTTCAAATACTGTAACGGTGTGGGTCATATGTTTCTCTCGATCAATCTTTATTTGATTGGGCTTGCCCTTATAGGGGATCCACATGTGTGACCAATCGGTAGAAATATACCCATGGAGTTTTTCTGACCAATCCCTGCTTAAAATTAACCCATAGAATTCAGGTATATCAGCGACTAGAATATCAATCCTTTGGACAATTCTTGGATCTGCCGATAACCTGATTGTTACAGAGTTTATTTCCCCTAGAACTTGAAATTTAGTTCTATCTAACTGCACGATGTGAATAGAAGACTTCTCGCGTTGTATATTCAGTTTGGACCAAACTGAAGCTGGCATTATATTCGAAGATGCCCCAGAATCAATTAAGCAGTTGTGCATATTTCGATTATAAATTTCATAAGTCAGGAGGAAAGGGGGGGTATGGGAGTTTGATCTATCTCCAATCAGAATTGTGTCGGTTGCCTCAACTCTACTTGCAGGGGGTTGCCCTGAGTCGCTTGCAGCTTTAGTGGTGGGAAGAGGTGAAGAAGGGACAGTGTTAAATTCTTTGAGTAGTAATTTTTGCTGATGTTTTAATTTACTAAGTTCAAACATGGTGATGTTTGCCTTAGTTTTCTTCATGTCATCGACAATGTTATAATCCATCGAATCAGCAACTACCAACGTTTTAGATGACGAAGGTGTAGTAGAGGATGATGGTTGATTGTTAGATACTGTCGCGGCTGGCTTTCTAACGGGTACCTTTTCTTTTACAGTATTGGTTCCAGTGCTCCTTTCCTTTGGATTAGCTTGAACAAGTTCGGGAGTACCTTTACTCCTAGTGGTGACAGGAAAGGCTTCTTGCTCAGCGTCAGTATCGGAATTAGGGAGTATAAAGTCCCACATCCTGTGACATTCAACTACTTCTTCTTCTTCTTCTTCAGATGGTGTAATTGTTTCTTCCTCTTCTTCTTCTTCAGGATCTGAGTCTGCATATGATATAACTTTTGGAGGTTTGGACTCTGGTTTCTTGAAATTCCTAAATGGTTTCTTCGTTGAGGATTCTGATACTTGTTTCTTGATCTCAACCATTTCGTTCGACATAGTTTTAAGGACATTTTGAAGGCCCTCCATGTCATATGGATCCTTAGTGTTCTTTTTCTTAGAGTCGTCTTTAAAGGATACTTTTTTAGATTTTCTTTCTTCCAAGGCAGTTTTCTTTTCTAAGGCGATTACACTTTTTTCTACAGCGAGTGCTTCCTTCATGTTTTCAGCTAATGTGGGCTGTTTGGACCTATCAACAAATATGGAAATGTTTGAAGGCAAAGCGGTGATATACCACTTGCTTCTAACTTGTTCGCCTGGCTTATCATCAGTGGGGATCTTGTTTAAGAGTTTGTTAAATCTGGAGTTGAACTCCTTGATGGGTTCTCTCGACTCGATCCTTAAATTTGAAAGATCATGGACAAGTGTAGCTAAGGATCTGTCATCACCGTATTTGGTGAGAAACTGTTCCTGGAAGATATTCCAACTTGTGATAGATCCAGAGGGCAAGGAAAAATACCAAGACCCTGCAGATCCTTGTAATGTATAGGGAAACAATCTTACAACCACATCTTCTTCAGTGACTCCCTTTAGATTGACTGACAGCATAAAATTGTTAATATGTTCTTCTGCAGAAGTTCCAGCATCTGGATTGAATTTGGGTAACAATTTTTCGAGGTAATCGGGTAAAGGATGTAAAGGTGCAGGGATGGTAACCGCACCAGGACTTCTCCATGGTCTTTGGGCCATTTTAGGATTACCAACAATTTCTTGTGGGGTTCTAGGTGCTTGAGGGGGAGGTGGAAGTACAGATTGAAAAGATGGCGATGTTTGAGATGAAGTCCCTTGGTGAAAAACTATATGAAGTGGTGAAGTGGGCGTATGACTTCGCACAGGTGATGATGAAATGGAAGATGATGGGGAAAGGGTTTCACTACCAGAGCCTTCAGCGGTCTTTTTGATCCTTTTCCTTTTGGGTAAAGGAAATTCAGGTGGTTCAATACCTAGATTTCCGCTTTGGATTCTGGTAAGATGAGGGGGTAAGCGAAATTGCGAAGTCTGACTGCCTTGTGATACTTGAGATCTAGGAGGGGAAATTGAAAAGCCTTGAAGTTTCTGGATGATGGATTCAACTTCAGGGGACTCCAGACTTAAGTGTTCTGAAGTATGATGTAATTGAGCAGTAGTGATTGATTCCTCTTCGTCTAGTCTGGATACTGGAGATTCAGAATGCGAACGAGATGTTCGAGGAGAGGTGGAGGGTGAGTTACTCTTTGAATGGTTTGTAGGTGTTGGCTTACTCGCCATTCATAGCGGATGAACCTCCTTCTAGTGCCAGAAATGTTGAGGCCTCGGAAATCGCTACCACAACATTGGGGGATAACCACCCGGTCCGGATCTTGGTACAGCTCCTTATCCGTTTGGAATGGTGGCTCCGACTGGACATAACAGGACCAGTTTCCCGATAATGAAATAAAAGGGATGGATGGGTGATGAATAGATTGCTTAACTGATAGGCGACTAGCTTATTCTATTGATGAAAATAAGGAAACTAATACTAATCCCGGGAACAACTTATTCATTCAGAATGCAGCGTTAAATAATATTTATCTATTTATCAGGCATATAGATGACTCTGTAAAATAAATAAAAGATGTTTAACCATTCAAAGATTGCCTCATGTGAATAGTCACAATGAAGCGATAAATACAAATTACTGCATTCACTGTTTATATCATCAATACATATATGCGATTGAAAGGGAAGCATGCGATAAACACCCAATAGTGGAATGCATAAGGAATGCTGTAAAAACACACATATATATATATAAGCGACAATAGCAAGACCGATTTAAACAACAATTCATATAGCGAAAATGAATACAGACGCAGATAATAGTACCATGTGAGCTGTAGATCAATCTGAAACATCAATCGCTATTCAAAATTCCTTCTTCAACATAGAAATGCTTTCAAACAATGACAATAGTGCACATTTGCATAAAAGCCTTCTGCATCAAATTCAGAATAATTGGTCAAGTTTCATAAAAGAATATCCTTGAAGTACAGTAGTGCAACTTTAGGGTTTAAGTCATATACAAAACTTTTACGACCCTTTCTAAATGCATGAAAGGGTCTATAAATACTACTAAGAGAAAAATATCTATGAAACAAAATCCTACTAAATTGGTATCAGTAAATGCAGTCTATCTCTAAGGGGCGATCTGGCAGTCGGCGAAGTGAGTCATGCCTCAGGTTGCTTGCCCTTAAACCTTAGCTAGCTTATCGCGAGCATTGGTTGTACTTCTGGCGGTTTGTTGAGGCACAAGCTGAATTGGGCGGCGAAGGTGGCATCTTGAATGTCGGGTATAATATACCCGACAGCATCGGTTAGGCACTTCAAGGCAGCTCTTTGGCTGTATGGCTTGATTAAGAAGAACCAATAAGCATCCCACGTCAGACTGTTGATTCCAGCGATCAATCTTGCGTTTTTTTCCTGCTCCGGATAGCATGAGTGTTCCAATATATTTGCTGTTGTTAATTGACCTGGAGTGCATTGGGAAATTATGTTAAATAAATACAGTGTATTATTTACTAATTCAACCAAATTTCCACTGATTGTCTTGCATCTAGAAATTGCTCTTTCTGCTTTCATTAGTTGCGATTGCCATTCTGTGAATAATATCTCTTCGTGCGATTCCAGAATTCTTGGTAGATTAGCTACCCGGCCTACATCGGAATCCTGCCATTCTATAATGGTTGTCAGTGTTTCTTCGGCCTGATCCAAGTCGGTCCTTGCTTTGTCTACCTTTTCGCTTATAGATGCTACCAATTCGCACAATGGTTCTGCTCGTATAATCTGTTGACATAATAGCTTAACCTAATTAATCAATCCCTTATTTAGCTGGAGCGCTTCTGCTTTGAACTCATCTATCTGAGGGAGCTTTTTCATTTGCTCAATTTGAGTGGTAAATTCAGCAATTTGTTCATCTTTCGCTTTCATTGTTCCCTCAGTTTATATTCCTAATTACTCCAGTGCCGCCGATAGCTCCTTTTGCCTTTGTATCGTGCCTTCATCAATTCTCTGCTTTTGCTCTTGCAATTGCTTTGTCAGCTGATTATTGTTTTGTTGTTGCACTAGCAATTCTTTCTCCACCTGCTCTGCCCTCTGCTGAATTTCTGATAGTCTCGCCTGTAGTGAAGACATGTCTTGGTCCTTGGTCTTTAATAAACTGCTTACCTCCGATGCTTTATCAATGGTTGCCGCTGAATATGCTCCAGCGAATTGTGATAGCTTGGTTAAGTCATCGGAGGGGTCGAATTCCTCTTTCCATATAACATTGCCCGTCACTGTCAATTCAGGGAATGGGGAAGGTTGATCAGTTCTTCTCCTTTTCTTCTATCGCTTTACGATAGCTTTATGCTTGGGGCTATAAAATACATCTAAAGGGGGGATCTCTTCAATTTGCAAAATGATCTCTCCCGTTGGATCTTTAGGAATTATCTCTGGTTCTTTTGTTTTGGGTAGGCCGCTGGTTTCACCTGAAACCGGTTTCGATGTCGCTTCCTGTGTATCACCTTCTTTAGAAACCTCATCATCTTTTGAGCACTCTAGGTTATCAATAATTGTACTGAATTGCTTCCATTGCTGGAGCAAATTCGGATCAACTAATGTATCATTGTTATTCTTAGAGCTGCTCTCTTCTTGGGTCTTCGCTTGGATTTCTTCTTGTCGCTGCACGTTTTCCTGGGTCACCTCTTGCCTCTGGCTATGCGCTTCCTCCTGCTATTTTGATGTAGTAGGAGGTGGTGTATTATCTCGCTGTTCTGACTCGCTTGACCTGTTTGTTGTCAGAACAGTCGCTAACAAGTCTAGATGTAGAGTTTGCAACCTCTGTTCTCTAATTCTGTTAAATTCAACTAGCCCTTCATCATTATAAGCATTTCTGGCAAGCGACTTGACTTGATACAAGTATTCAACTGATGCGAACAATTCTTCGAACTTGTCTTCTTTGTGCTCAACCTTGGCCAATTTGGCCTGGTCGAGCGCATTGTAAGCGATTTTCCTTGGATCATACTGCCTTCTTGGCAGAGTAGCCAGAGTAAGAAAATTCATTTCCCTAGCTTCCTTCTCTGCATGCTTGATATCATGCAGGGTATACACTCCAATTCGTAATGGAAAAGAAGGCCAAATATGTTTTTTAGCTCTTTTCAGGGTCTGGGTAACCCCTTCAGTACTGATTTGATAAGCTACCTCCCTGACAAGTAGCTTATTGGGGATGTAAAGTGGTAGCACATGTGGCTTAGCCTGACTGCCAAAAACTCTGATGTAGGTGAATTTCTCCTCCCCAAACCAACTCGCTACCGCAATCAAATCTACCCCTCCTTGCTCAGAAATTTTCGGGGCAGGCTTATTAAAAATTGAATAATGAATTGGCAACATAAAACCGTTGCAGATTTGATACAAGTGGTACTTATAGCCAGTCTTCCACAGTTTTCAATAATATATGTGAATGGGTGTGGGGTCTTGCGACGTCGACCTCCATCCCAGCACAGGAAACTCAGTATTAAAACACAACACATCCATAACATAGGCACTGAAATAAAATGGCGGAATAACCCTCTCTGTGACACGATAGCTAGACCTGAAGTCGAGGATGGCTTTGGCTAACTTGTCGGATAATATAACCGCCCAATCCATGATTTCTCCACTACATGCTGCCTCTATTAGGGGAACCATTTCTATGGTGAAATTGGCAGAGTCATGCAATCCCCATAGCCTACACATCATAATTCCAGCATAATAGTAAGGAGAACACAGGGAGTCAACTGAGTACTTACCCGAGGTTTCATGCTTGTGTTTTGTTGGATTCTGTCTCCAACCTCGAATTGGTTCAGACTCAGTCTCATTGTCTGCTCGAAATTTCTCCAAAAATGCAGCATTATACTTCTTCTCTTCTTGCGGCAGGTAATACATTAGCCTTAGGTCTTCGGCTCGAAACGAACCAAAAATCCTCCCGTCCGCAGTTTCAAACAGTCTATTGATAATTGGGAGTTCTTTGATTGCCCACCTTACCACATCTATGTAAGGAAGAACCTGCTCCCGAGCCGCTATTCTGTGTAGAAAGGAGTCAGCCAAGTCTTTTAAATTGGCATCAGATTTGCTGGTATTATCACATAAAATTTCTACTTCGGTCACCGTTGGCCCTTCTACTTCAATCAAATTATAAGTCCCTTGCCAAGTGGTCCGAGTGAGTCCTAAGCATGTTGTATCTGATATAAGCCCTTTATTATTTCCAGTTGGATCAGTGACAGCTAGCCCTGCGGCTGGCGGAGCAGTAGCCAACGTAGTCTTCTTGGATTTCCTTCCCATTCCACTTTCTTCTGTTTCTATGGAAGAATTTTGCGCAGAGTGAAAGATGAGCGCAACACATGCAACAATAACGTGATTTGAACAGAATGAAATATATACATCTAGGTGCATTCATAGCGATCAATCGACTTAAGGCAGCCTTAGGATCAAATCTGTGGATAGATCTCAAGCCTGTTATTCTCATTAAATGGTCGTTACGGCCTGTCAATCTCATTAATTCCAGTTGCTTCGATTAATGGCTGAATGATTTATTTGAAGAATGCTTTGGGTGATTTGGCGGTTTGAACGTGGATGAGCGACTTTCCAAAGGATATGGCCTTAAATACGAATAAATCATATTAAACCGCCTTTATGACTGTTACTTTGAAAACCGTGCTATTTTACCTTTTACGCAATCGGGCATCTGGGAAATGCTTAAGTTATTGCATTGGTTTTGTTTGGAATCCCCGATCGCCGATAGCGATATCGCATCACGTCGGGCATAACTGGTAGGGTCACTTAAGATGAGAGCATGGTAAGTAGCCGATCGCCGATAGCGATATCGCATCGCATCGGATGAAGGGGAGCTTCTTTGCATTATAAGTGTTATTTCCGATTGCCGAACGGCGATTTCGCATCGCATCAAAGCAAGCATCATTACTTATGTTACTTTATGCTTTGTCGATATCTGATTGCGATTTTGCATCGGCGAAAACCAAGATGTCCCTTAAGTTGAGCTTTCTTTGTCATTGCGATATGCGATCTTGCGATCGCTTTTTCGCAATGATAAAGATAAGTCGTTTTATATTGGGAATTTTGATTGGTTTTATTTAGAAGGGTCTTTTAATAATGTTTCCTTTTACTCGAGCCCTTTTTAGAAATAGAACTCTAAATTTATACCAATTTGAAACAAAAATTAAAAAGGGACCCATTTCACATTATAGTTTTGCAATTTTAATGATATGAAATGGGGGGGTGTTGTATGGCACAACAATTGGCAATTCGCTGGAAGAAATAGTTATCTCTGAACAGTATAGAAATACTTATACCTTTTCACAATAGAAATTTTATTCAAAAGGGAAAATTCTAATATTAACTAGATATCGTTGCATTCTAAGGAAACAAAAATTTCTTTGCTAATTTCCTCTCTTGTTGAAAATAGATACATTCCAGATTTCTAAATTGGCACTTATTGGTTGATATTGATAAAATAGGAAACTTTTCCAAATCAACTATTAAAATTAACTCCTTTGCCATAGGTAGAGCCTCTGCTGCCAACAAACGTCCATAGTCTCGGCAGGGATACCTTTTAAACATATCATTGTCTACTATCCTATTCACTTTAGAGCATGATTAACAGAATGAATTCAAAAGCATGTTTTTTCACATTTGTTTTCATTTTCTGTTATTTTATAAGATAAAAAGTCATCACCCTGGTGTGGTAGCCAGTTAAGTGACAATGCCATTCACTGGTAGTAATCTAACCGAACAAGCTAGCTCGTGATGAGACCCCTTGTCTTACAATTGAAGCCATTACCCTGTTTTGGTATGCAGTGTTGGTAATGTCGGCTAAACTATTTCCCTATGAACATGGTAAGCAGGCTTGTAATAAGACCTCTTAACTTTTAAATCTAGTATTCTTGGAATTTCATCCTGAATAATCATGAACTTAGGTAAGATAGGATAGACAATTTTCCTCCTTCAGGTAGGATGGATGACAAGGTAAGAGTTTGACATGTTGAACTTGGATTAGCTTCTATTTTAATATTGATAACCTTTTATAACCAATTTGAAAAATCTAAAAAGATTTACAAGATTTATAAACTTCAAGAGGAGTTCACTAGGATTGTATTGTAGTTTCAGAATGCAATTATAACTAATTTTCTAGAAATTATTCCTTTTGTTTAATACTTCTATTTATTAAAATTAAATATCGCATTGCTTGTTTTCGAGAAACTCTTTGAATACAACAAAGGTCAAATAGAAAATGCCTTACAGTTTTATTTTCTAGATTTGCTACAAACTAGAAAAAATGCTATTTAAAAGGAGAAGGGGTTACCTCCTTAGTCGAAAAATTTCTTTAAGATTAGGCCCTTAACAGGGAGAGAATCTCTCAACCCTGACAAATCTTGTAGCATGATGGTCGAATGGCCTATCTTTTCACAGATCTGAAACGGTCCAAGCCACATTTTCTGGAATTTGGTGTGTTTACCTTTATCTTCATGGGCTTTGTCCCATTTCAGGACTAAATCACCAACTTGAAATTTCTTAGAACGAGATGATATTGAATCAAATGATGACTTGACAATCTACTAATGTTTTGCATGAATAATCTTGCCTTTTTCTCTTTCTTCTTCTAATTTCAAGATTTGGTCATGCCTAAGTTGTAAAGAAGAAGAAGGATTTTCTTCAATGAATTGAACTAGAGCTAGAGAGGGGAGAATAAGATTTGTTGCTAATACAGCTTCTTTTCCATAAACGATTTTAAATGGGGAAGAACCTATAGAAGGATTTTGCATTATTCTGTCAGCCCATAGCGCAAATATTAAAGATTTGTGCCAGGTCTTGTGATTCTGTTTGATAGTTTGCTTGATAATTTTAATAAGGTTTTTGTTTGTAGATTCTGCCAAACCGTTACCCTGAGGATAATAGTTAGCAGAATATTTGAGCTTGAAACCTCTTTTGATTGCGAAATCAAACATAGCATTGCCTTGAAAAGTAAATGCATTATAAAAAAACAAGAGCATTCGGGACACCAAACCTGGTAATGATGAATTGATCTATGATTTCAATGATGGCTTTAGAGTTTGTGTCTTTAGCGGATTGCTTCAACCCACTTGGTAAAGTAATCGGTAGCAGTAAGGATATACTTGTGCTGTTTGGAAGAATTAGGAGTAATTTCTCCAATAATGTCCAATCCCCATTGCTCAAATGGCTGTTCAATGTTGACCGGTTGGAGAGAAAAGGCTGATTTCTTTAGTCTCCCACTTGAAATTTGACAACTTGGGCATTTCCTCACATATTCATGAGCATCTCTAAATAGAGTGGGCCAGTAATATCTAGCATGGATGACTTTGTCAGCTATTGTATCAGCTCCGAAGTGGCCTCCTGCTGGTCCGTCATGCAATTCCTGCAAGACTCTTTGTGCTTCCTGTTTTTCAAGGCATCTTAGTAAAACGAAATCGTAATTTTGCCTAAACAGAACATCATCAATAATGTTAAATTTTTTTGCTTTCAATCTTATGGCCCTTTTATTTTTGTAGGACAAGTTGGGAGGTGCATATCCATTTTTCAAGTAAAATATTAAATCAGCATACTATGATTCAGAATCAATGACGCTTACCTGATTGATGGTTTCAGATTGATCTGTATCGCTTGATTCTGGAATGTTGGATGCGCCTGCCAATAACCTGCAAAAACCTTCACCTCTAACAATCTTTGCTGGCTTTATTTCTAGGTCATATTCCTGAAGTGTTGTTACCCAATTTGCCCTTTTTTCTCCCAGTTCTCTCTGGATTAACAGTTGTCTAACTGAGGAGAAAGGAACTATAACCTTTGTATGGGCTTTCAACAGGAAAGGTATGTAACGTTTAACTGCTTTATATACATCAAAGGCTTGTTTTTCTACTTCAGAATAGTTTAATTCCGCACCTTGAAGATTTGAGCTATAGAATGAAATCGGTGCTTCCAAATTGTGATCATTGATCTATGTAAGTATTGCAGCGTAAGAGGAATCGGATGCGATGGTATATAATGTAAAATGATTAGAAAAATTTGGGGTATTTAGAGCTGGGGCATTGATTATTGACTTCTTGATTAGTTCAAATGCTTCCTTTTCTGGCACTCCCCATTTGAAGACTGAATTTTTCTTAATCATAGTTTGAAGTGGTAAAATAATTTGAGAAAAATCTGGAACGAATCTTTTTACAAAATTAATTTGGCCTAAGAATGACTGCATGGATTTATTATTATGAGGAAAAGGGATTTCAGAAATTTCCTTAATCCTATCTGGATCGATATAGATGCCATCTTTAGATACAATAAAGCCTAGGAGCTTACCTTGATCAAGAGCGAAGAAAGATTTCTTAGGGTTTAGAGAGATACCGTATTTCTTACAGCATTGGAAGATCTGATTCAAATCATGCAAGTGGTTGGCTCTCTCTTTTGAAAACACAGTGATGTCATCTAGATAGACAACTATTGTTCTATTAATTAACCCTTTGAAAGCGATGTCCATCGCTCTTTGGAAAGTGGCTCCTGCATTAATAAGTCCAAAAGGCATTTTCTGATAAGCATATGTTCCCCACTTTATTCTAAAGGTGGTTTTGAGTCGGTCATCTGGGTGAACCAGAATTTGATTATACCCTGAAAATCCGTCCAAGAAGGAAATTAACTCTGAACCAGCCACTGATTGGAGTATCTGCTCCATAGTGGGTAATGGGAAATTATCTTTTAGACCTACCTTATTTAAATTCCTGAAATCAATACAAATCCTTATGTCGCCATTCTTCTTTCTAACTGGTACCATATTGGAGACCCAATTCGAGTGTCATGCGGGAAAAATAATCTTAGCTTTCAAGAGTTTGTTGAGTTCCGACTTTATTTGACCCTCTAGGTTTGGATGTATTTTTCTCAACTTTTGTTGAATTGGTTTCTGCTCGGGAAGCATTGGGATAGTATGTTGAATAATAGATGTGTCATATGTTTTTAGATCATCATATCTCCAAGAGAAAACATGTTTATTCTTTCGTAACAGACTAATAAATGCTTCCTTTTCCTCTATAGAAAGTCCTAATCCTAAATTAATGTTTTGAGGATTTTGTTCGGTGCCAAGGTTTATTAATTCAAACCTTAAAGTGGAGCTTTGAAGCTTTGTATTAGATACATGTTTGAACCTGTCTTTGATATCGTAAAGGTCTTCAAGCTTCCTTACGCGCTTAGGGATTGAATTTTCCTCATGTTTACCTTGTATTTGAGTATCATGCTCATCTTCCTCAATGATTTGATTGTCATAGGATTTTTCAAAGGTCAGAAATTGTAAAATGTCTTCATCATGGTTAAACACTCTCCAATTGGTTACATTATCTGGAATGGATGGCCTAAAAAGTAATTCTACTGAAAACCTGTCTGGACTATAGTCTTCGGAAGGGAGCAACTTGGAAGCGACATTAGCCAGTAAATCAGCTGTGGAATTCTGCGCCCTAAGAATGGAAGATATATTGAATGCTAAAAAATGGGAGGTGAGTTCTTGTACCAACGATTGATAATGCTTAATATGGTTTGAAAGACAATGGATTGTATTCCTTACCTGCTTGACAATAATTTCAGAGTCACAAAAGACCTTTAGGTACTGAACTTTGAGGCTGATTACTTTGTACAGTCCTTGGACAAGCGCTTCGTACTCGACCGTGTTATTAGTGCATTCAAATTCTAACCTACAGGACAACATTGTTTTTTCTCCTTGCGGGCTAACCAAAATGCATCCTGCTCCTGATCCTTCACTGGACTTAGATCCATCAAAATATAAAGACCAAAATAATGAATTATCTACAGTTTTTGTTTAAACATTCTCAGTAACATTAACGCATTTAGACCTATCGGTCTGTGAAAAGTTTTCGATCTGTGATGCGAAATTGTCGACTGAGAAAGGGGATGGCTGGGCAATATAATTGCCGAAAAATGACTCTGAAGAATAGTTGCCAAGAATATTATTGTTGAACGCGATTGGCTGATTTTCTTGTTCAAATTCTGTAACAGTGTGGGTCATATGTTTCTCTCGATCAATCTTTATTTGATTGGGCTTGCCCTTATAGGGGAGCCACATATGTGACCAATCGGT
>APFE031041987.1:208657-246117 GCA_000404065.3 Pinus taeda
AAGTGTAGCTAAGGATCTGTCATCACCGTATTTGGTGAGAAACTGTTCCTGGAAGATATTCCAACTTGTGATGGATCCAGAGGGCAAGGAAAAATACCAAGACCCTACAGATCCTTGTAATGAATAGGGAAACAATCTTACTACCACATCTTCTTCAGTGACTCCCTTAGATTGACTGACAGCATAAAATTGTTAATATGTTCTTCTGTAGAAGTTCCAGCATCTGGATTGAATTTGGGTAACCATTTTTCGGGGTAGTTGGGTAAAGGATGTAAAGGTGCAGGCATGGTAACCGCACCAGGACTTCTCCATGGTCTTTGGGCCATTTTAGGATTACCAACGATTGCTTGTGGGGTTCCAGGTGCTTGAGGGGGAGGTGGAAGTACAGACTGAAAAGATGGCGATGTTTGAGATGAAGTCCCTTGGTGAACAACTATATGAAGTGGTGAAGTGGGCGTATGACTTCGCACAAGTGATGATGAAATGGAAGATGATGGGGAAAGGGTTTCGCTACCAGAGCCTTCAGCGGTCTTCTTGATCCTTTTCCTTTCGAGTAAAGGAAATTCAGGTGGTTCAATACCTAGCTTTTCGCTTTGGAGTCTGGTAAGATGAGGGGGTAAGCGAAATTTCGAAGTCTGACTGCCTTGTGATAGTTCAGATCTAGGAGGGGAAATTGAGAAGCCTTGAAGTGTCTGGATGATGGATTGAACTTCAGGGGACTCCGGACTTAAGTGTTCTGAAGTATGATGTAATTGAGCAGTAGTGGTTGATTCCTCTTCGTCTCGTCTGGATACTGGAGATTCAGAATGCGAACGAGATGTTCGAGGAGAGGTGGAGGGTGAGTTACTCTTTGAATGGTTTGTAGGTGTTGGCTTACTCGCCATTCATAGCGGATGGCCCTCCTTCTAGCGCCAGAAATGTTGAGGCCTCGGAAATCGCTGCCACAACATTGGGGGATAACCACCCGGTTCGGACCTTGGTACAGCTCCTTTTCCGTTTGGAATGGTGTCTCCGACTGGAGATAACAGGACTAGTTTCCCGATTATGAAATAAAAGGGATGGATGGGTGATGAATAGATTGCTTAAGTGATAGGCGACTAGATTATTCTATTGACGAAAATAAGGAAACTAATACTAATCCCGGGAACAACTTATTCATTCGGAATGCAGCATTAAATAATCTTTATCTATTTATCAGGCATATAGATGACTCTGTAAAATAAATAAAAGATGTTTAATCATTCAAATATTGCCTCATGTGAATAGTCATAATGAAGCGATAAATACAAATTACTGCATTCACTGTTTATATCATCAATACATATATATGATTGAAAGGGAAGCATGCGATAAACAACCACTAGTGGAATGCATAAGGAATTCTGTAAAAACACATATATATCTATAGGCGACAATAACAAGAGTGATTTAAACAACAATTCATATAACGAAAATGAATACAGACGCAGATAATAGTACCATGTGAGCTGTAGATCAATCCGAAACATCAATCGCTATTCAAAATTCCTTCTTCAACATAGAAATGCTTTCAAACAATGACAATAGTGCACATTTGCATAAAAGCCTTCCGCATCAAATTTAGAATAATTGGTCAAGTTTCATAAAAGAATATCCCTGAAGTACAGTAGTGCAACTTCAGGGTTTAAGTCATATACAAAACTTTTACAACCCTTTCTAAATGCATGAAAGGGTCTATAAATACTACTAAGCTAAAAAGATCTATGAAACAAAATCATACTAAATTGGTATGAGTAAATGCAGTCTATCTCTAAGGGGCGATCTGGAAGTTGGCGAAGTGAGTAATGCCTCAGGTTGCTTGCCCTTAAACCTTAGCTGGCTTATCGCGAGCATTGGTTGTACTTCTGGCGGTTTGTTGAGGCGCAAGCTGAATTGGGCGGCGAAGGTGGCATCTTGAATGTCGGGTATAATATACCCGACAGCATTAGTTAGGCACTTCAAGGTGGCTCTTTGGCTGTATGGCTTGATTAAGAAGAACCAATAAGCATCCCATGTCAGACTGTTGATTCCAGCGATCAATCTTGCGTTTTTTTCCAGCTCCGGATAGCATGAGTTCTCTAATATATTTTCTGCTGTTAATTGACCTGGAGTGCATTGGGAAATTATGTTAGATAAATACAGTGTATTATCTACTAATTCAACCAAATTTCCATTTATTCTCTTGCATCTGGAAATTGCTCTTTCTGCTTTCATTAGTTGTGATTACCATTCTGTGAGTAATATCTCTTTGTGCGATTCCAGAATTCTCGGTAGATTAGCTGCCCGGCCTACATCGAAATCCTGCCATTCTATAAAGTTTGTCAGTGTTTCTTCGGCCTGATCCAAGTCGGTCCTTGCTTTGTCTACCTTTTCGCTTATAGATGCTACCAATTCGCACAATTTTTATGCTCGTATAATCTGTTGACATAATAGCTTAAGCTGATTAATCAATCCCTTATTTAGCTGGAGCGCTTCTGCTTTGAACTCATCTATCTGAGGGAGCTTTTCATTTGCTCAATTTGAGTGGTCAATTCAGCGATTTGTTCATCTTTCGCTTTCATTGTTCCCTCAGTTGATATTCTTAACTTCTCCAGTGCAGCAGATAGCTCCTTTTGCCTTTGTATCGCGCCTTCATCAATTCTCTGCTTTTGCTCTTGCAATTGCTTTGTCAGCTGATTATTGTTTGTTGCTGCACTAGCAATTTTTTCTCCGCCTGCTCTGCCCTCTGTTGAACTTCTGATAGTCTCGCTTGTAGTGAAGAGATGTTTTGGTCCTTGGTATTTAATAAACTGCTTACCTCTGATTCTTTATCAATGGTTGCCGTTGAATATGCTCCAGCGAATTGTGATAGCTTGGTTAAGTCATCGGAGGGGTCGAATTCCTCTTTCCATACAACATTGCCCGTCACTGTCAATTCAGGGAATGGGGAAAGTTGATCAGTTCTTCTCCTTTTCCTCTGTCGCTTTACGACAGCTTTATGCTTGGGGCTATAAAATACATCTAAAGGGGGGATCTCTTCAATTTGCAAAATGATCTCTCTCGTTGGATCTTTAGGAATTATCTCTGGTTCTTTTGTTTTGGGTAGGCCACTGGTTTCACCAGAAACCGGTTTCGATGTCGCTTCCTGTGTATCACCTTCTTTAGAAACCTCATCATCTTTTGAGCACTCTAGGTTATCAATAATTGTACTGAATTTCTTCCATTGCTGGAGCAAATTCGGATCAACTAATGTATCATTGTTATTCTTAGAGCTGCTCTCTTCTTGGGTCTTCGCTTGGGTTTCTTCTTGTCGTTGCACGTTTTCCTGGGTCACCTCTTGCCTCTGGCTATGTGCTTCCTCCTGCTGTTTTGATGTAGTAGAAGGTGGTGTATTATCTTGCTGTTCAGACTCGCTTGACCTGTTTATTGTCGGAACAGTCGCTAACAAGTCTAGAGGCAGAGTTTGCAACCTCTGTTCTCTAATTTTGTTAAATTAAACTAGCCCTTCATCATTATAAGCATCTCTGGCAAGCGACTTGACTTGATGCAGTGATTTGGCTGATGCGAACAAAATCTTCGAACTTGTCTTCTTTGTGCTCAACCTTGGCCAATTTGGCCTGGTCGAGCGCATTGTAAGCGATTTTCCTTGGATCATACTGCCTTCTTGACAGAGTAGCCAGAGTAAGCAAATTCATTTTCCTAGCTTCCTTCTCTGCATGCTTGATATTATGCAGGGTATACACTCCAATTTGTAATGGAAAAGAAGGCCAAATATGTTTTTTAGCTCTTTTCAAGGTCTGGGTAACCCCTTCAGTACTAATTTGATAAGCTACCTCCCTGGCAAGTAGCTTATCAGGGATGTAAAGTGGTAGCACATGTGGCTTAGCCTGACTGCCAAAAACTCTGATGTAGGTGAATTTCTCCTCCCCAAACCAACTCGCTACCGCAATCAAATCTACCCCTCCTTGCTCAGAAATTTTCGGGGCAGGCTTATTAAAAATTGAATAATGAATTGGCAACATAAAACCGTTGCAGATTTGATACAGGTGGTGCTTATAGCCGGTCTTCCACAGTTTTTGGTAATATATGTGAATGGGTGTGGGGTCTTGCAACGTCCACCTCCATCCCAACACAGGAAACTCAGAATTAAAACACAACACATCCATAACATAGGCACTGAAATAAAATGGCGGAATAACCCTCTCTGTGACACGATAGCCAAACCTGAAGTCGAGGATGGCTTTGGCTCTTGTCAGATAATATAACCACCCAATCCATGATTTCTCCACTACATGTTGCCTCTATTAGGGGAACCATTTCTATGGTGAAATTGGCAGAGTCATGCAATCCCCATAGCCTACACATCATAATTCCAGCATAACAGTAAGGAGAACACAGGGAGTCAACTGAGTACTTACCAGAGGTTTCATGCTTGTGTTTTACTGGATTCTGTCTCCAGCCTCGAATTGGTTCAGACTCGGTCTCGTTCTCTGCTCGAAATTTCTCCAAAAATGCAACATTATACTTCTTCTCTTCTTGCCGCAGGTGATACATTAACCTTAGGTCTTCGGCTCGAAACAAACCAAAAATCCTCCCGTCCGCAGTTTCAAACAGTCTATTGATAATTGGGAGTTCTTGGATTTCCCACCTTACCACATCCGTGTAAGGAAGAACCTGCTCCCAAGCCACTATTCTGTGTAGAAAGGAGTTGGCCAATTCTTTTAAATTGGCATCAGATTTGCTGGTATTATCACATAAAATTTCTACTTCGGTCACCGTTGGCCCTTCTGCTTCAATCAAATTATAAGTCCCTTGCCAAGTGGTCCTGGTGAGTCCTAAGCATGTTGTATCTGATATAAGCCCTTTATTCTTTCCAGTTGGATTAGCGACAGCTAGCCCTACAGCTGGCGGAGCAGTAGGCAACGTAGTCTTCTTGGATTTCTTTCGCATTCCACTTTCTTCTATTTCTATGGAAGAATTATGCGCAGAGTGAAAGATAAGCGCAACACATGCAACAATAACATGATTTGAACAGAATGAAATATATATATCTAGGTGCATTCATAGCGATCAATCAACTTAAGGCGGCCTTAGGATCAAATCCGTGGATAGATCTCAAGCCTGTTATTCTCATTAAATGGTCATTACGGCCTGTCAATATCATTAATTCCAGTTGCTTTGATTAATGGATGAATGATTTATTTGAAGCATGCTTTGGGTGATTTGGCGGTTTGAATGTGGATGAGCGGCTTTCCAAAGGATATGGCCTTAAATACGAATAAATAATATTAAACCGCCTTTATGACTGTTACTTTGAAAATCATGCTATTTTACCTTTTACGTAATCGGGCATCGGGGAAATGCTTAAGTTATTGCATTGGTTTTTCTTGGAATCCTCGATCGCCGATAGCGATATCGCATCGCGTCAAGCATAGCTGGTAGGGCCGCTTAAGATGAGGGTATGGTAAGTCGTCGATCGCCGATAGCGATATCGCATCGCATCGGATGAAGGGGAGCTTCTTTACATTATAAGTGTTATTTCCAATTGCCGATCGGCGATTTCGCATTGCATCGAAGCAAGGATCATTACTTATGTTACTTTATGCTTTTCCGATATTTGATTTCGATTTCGCATCGGCGAAAACCAAGATGTCCCTTAAGTTGAGCTTTCTTTGTCATTGCGATATGCGATCTTGCGATCGCTTTATCGCAATGATAAAGATAAATCGTTTTATATTGGGAATTTTGATTGGTTTTATTTAGAAGGGTCTTTTAATAATGTTTCCTTTTACTCGAGCCCTTTTTAGAAATAGAACTCTAAGTTGATACCAATTTGAAACAAAAATTAAAAAGGGACCCATTTCACATTATAGTTTTGGAATTTTAATGATATGAAATGGGGGGTTGTTGTATGGCACAACACAACCATGGAAAAGGCAATCAACACCCAAGAACCAAGAGATCTGACTAGGATATCTCCAAAAAAGATATGTAGATTATGATGAAGTTTGGAAAAGAAAGAGACCCTTGACAATATGTATCTTTGGGAGATGTGTCGATATGTATGCAGGATGTTGATACAAACTAGAAGATGTCATGATGACAGACCATCACAAAGGTAATTTTGATTTAAGTGTTCATTTCTTATTTTTGAACAAATATCTAGATGGGCTTATGCAGGGCTGCCGAAGGAAGATCTATGGATATTTTCCACCACCAATGTCCATGTAGTAGGATGAAAGATCCTTAAGGAAACATGGCATGAAGAAGGCAGCATGGCATGAAGGAAGGCAAGATATGGACTGATGGATCACTTTTCGATGATGACATGATTGACTCAAGGATGAAAGTGATGGATGGTCTGTGCCCTACGAAGAAGTCCCAATGAATGTAGACTCAATGACAGGAAGAAACTCATGACATCGAAGGAAGGAGTTCTACAAGCAGCGAGTTATTCCATCATCTCCACCTGAGGCGTTGTTGTAGGTCCCTAATTAAGAGGGAGCCTGGAAACAAGTTTCTTACTTGGAAGAAACTTCGAAGCAAAATTCCTAAGCCAAGAGGGAGCTTAGGTACATTTCTTTTGTAGGAATGAGTACATTCCTTTATTGGAATAAATATGTCCTCCCTAATTAAGAGGGAGAGATAGACACATCATTCTTGTCTTCACTTGGGAAGACAGAATAGAGGATTGGGTGAACATCTAGCATCTGATACTCTTTGAGGATGAGTTGGGGCATCCAAGATAAGAGTAGTCGTAGAGGACCTGTATTCTTTGAGGACTAGGAATCCAAGATAAGAATAGTCCTGATGGAGCACACCCTGAAAACCCAGGTGGGGTATGTTCCGAGAGAGACAATGATGAGGGTGTTTATACATCATTGGTCTCACTAGCATTGAGCTCAAATCTTGTGGAGAGAAAGAGATGTTAGTCAAGGCCTTGCTATGTGACAATGTTGGTTGATATGATGCTAAACAGATGGGTTACTAATCCAACTCTTCTTATGAGAAATTCTTTAGATTGAGAATGACCAAGTACCGTTATGAATACCTCCCTAGTTAAGAGGAAGTGTTGAAGAGTCTAACTAGGTTCGGTCTTCATAATGACATGAGTAATTGTGATTTTTATGTAATTGATGAAAGGAAGAAAATAAAATTATTTTGTAAGTACTTGAATCATGGGTTTCATGATGAAGGAATTTTATTTTAGTTAAGGTTCCCATTGTGAACCTTTAGGTTTCGTCATCTAGTCATAAAAGTCAAATTGATTCAATGTCATGTATGAGGGACCCTTCTTGGGCATGTTACTTTTTTGTGTGAGTCATTAAATGTATAGGAAGGCCCTCCAAGACCAAGCAAAGACACCTCCTACAAGTCGGCTTCAAGATGAATTAAATAATTTTCACAAATAGACATGTCGGCTCACCCTCTCTCAAGTCGGCCTATTTGACTGGGAAACAACTATAAATAGGCAACTCGGCCTCAGTTCAGAGGGCAGAATTTCGGTCAAGATCAAGTCTAAAATAAAAAGTGTGAAGGTCACTTGGAAGAAGCCTAAACATCAGGGAAGAGAGAAGGAAGAAGAGCGAAGTCTTTGGAAGTGTTTTTTGGGTCAGTTTTAGGGTTGATCTCCACTCACACGTGCGAAGGAGAGCACTGGTATTGTTGCAGAAAAGGCCGAAGTTTGTCTCGCTGTTCTATAAGCTGATTCAAGAAAGATATAAGTTAGTTCATCAAGTTGAGTTGGAGGAGAAGGCTATTCAGTCCAAGCGAAGAAGATTGAAGGGCTAATTCACCATATATCTCTTTTATGTGCTAGGATTTCCAAGGAGGCCAAAAAGGTTGCAGCTCTGAAGCAAAAGGAAGACGAAGTTGAAGAGAAACCGAGATGGAGGAAGGAGTAGAGGTTGACTATAGTCAACTAAGGATCTCATCAAGGAAGTGTTGTGTCTTAGTCTTCGAGTAGCAAATAGGTCAAGGGTCTTGGTCTTGGTATTCGTCAATTGAAGTCTCTATAAGAAGAGGAATTTGTTCGGGTTTTCCTCTCAAGTGGGAGAGGTTTTGGCCCTAGCTGATAACCTATATTCTGCGTCTCTTGTCTCGTTATGATTTATGCATTGGTAGTTGTTTGATGAAGTAGAACACTAATAACCTAAATAAAAGAAGATACTAATCTAAGAAAGTAAAAAGCACTCACAAGCAGTTATCTAACAAAGAGAAATCACCTAATATTGATGCCCTACATTTCTCAACATGGAGGACCCTAGAAATCCTAGCAACCAAGTTAAAATCATCGAGGAAAGTATGGGGTCATACATGGTCATTATGGCTGAGGTGCCTTTTGGAGAATGAGTTTTGATGGCGCCTCCTTGAAACATGGGAATGGAGCTAAAATTGTTTTCACATCGCCTGACAAGAGATCCTTTATTTCTCATATAAGTTGGAGTTTGAAGCAACTAATAATGTAGTGGAGTATGAAGTGTTTTTTATGAGATTGTCCATTGCTAGGGGTATGGAAATATCATGCTTAAAGGTCATAGGTGATTTAGACTTGGTGGTTTGTCAGATAAAAGGTCTTCATGGTTGTAAAAATGATAGACTCGTGAAGTATAAACAAGCAATCATGGGATCTATCGATACGTTCAATGCATTTGGCATAGAAACGATGCCAAGGTCAATGAATATTGTTGTTGATCCATTAACGGTATCTACATCAATTTATGCAACCTTGCTTGGAATTAGAGAACAATATTCGAATTGAAATACTTTATAAACCCTTTATTTTGGACAATGTTGAGAATTGGCAAGTGTTTAACGATGACAACAATGACAATCAAATTGCTAGATTTCTCAAAGGCACTAAAGAGTTCAAGGGAAATGGGCCTGACTTGAGGGATGAAGATTCCATGGAAATTCCCTTGGGTTTAATTCCTTTAGAAGCCTCTTTCACACGAGATGATGACTTTAAGAGAAGGAATGATATGATTAGCCGAGAATCAAGATGAATATGAAGAGATAAATGTAGGAACTGAGGTTGATCCAAATATGATAAGGGTAGGAAGTCACATCACTCCCAAAGAGGAAAGAAAGATCAAACAATTAGCGATGGACTTCAGGGACAATGTCATATAGCATACAATCTCGTTCGCTGAGGGTGCCAAGCCATTCAGACAAAAGCTTAGTTAGATTAATCCCAAGTTAGCCCCTCTTGTGAAACAAGAGTTAAAAAAGATGTTGAAAGCGAGGATCATCTCTCCTACTAGACACACCGATTGGGTTTCCAATCCGATGGTTACCAAAAAGAAAACTGAGAATACCTATATGTGCGTAGATTTTAGAAATCTAAAAGCAACTTCCATCAAGGACAACTATCCGCTACCCAATATGGAAATATTGTTGCAAAGGATCACAAGGTCTGAGATCATGTCCTTCCTCGACAGGTTCTCAGGATACAACCAGGTTCTACTTAGTTAAAGAGGAAGATAGATCGAAAACAGTATTCACAACTCCCTGGGGCAATTTTGAATTCATAAGAATGTCGTTTGGGTTACAAAATGCGGGCACTACTTTCCAAAGAGCGATCGCCTATGTGTTTCGCAACATCATTAAGAAGATCATCGAGGCCTACCAAGATGATCTCACCAAAAAGAGGCATGATCACATAAGTCATTTGCCCCTCGTTTTTGAGAGATGTCGAAAATACGAAATTTCTCTAAATCCCTAGAAGACTCTGTTGGGTGTGACGAAAGGAAATCTTTTGAACCACATAGTTTCAAAGGAAGGGGTGAGAGTGAACCCAGAAAGGATTAAATTCATCCAATAACTGTCTCGCCCAAGGAACATGAAAGAGCTTTAGTCGTTCTTTGGAAAAATCAACTTTATTAGTTGGTTCATACCCAACATTGTTGAAATCTCAAAACCCCTAAATAAGTTGCTACATTCAAGTGGGATGAGGCCAGTAGAAATGCTTTCCAGCAAGTAAGAGATGCCTTCACCCACACACCAATTTTGGTGAGCCTTGATTATACAAAGTAATTCATAATTTTCTCATTGCTTCAGAAGACACCATTGTTGGGGTCCTTCAAAAAATGATGAAGGGTATCAGCAGCCTATAGCGTTCATGAGTAAGATGCTTAGGGATGCTGACTTGAATTATGCATCATGGAGAAACAAGCTTATGCTCTAGTTAAATCACTCGAGCATTCGCACAAATGCGTAGGCTACCATTGGATTGTAACATTTGTTCCCCATTTTGCGGTAAAAGATATCCTATCCCAACAATATTTCCTAGGAACTAGAGGTAAGTGGATAGCTAAGACTCAAAGTATGATCTAGAGATCAAACTCACTGAAGTGATTAAGGGTCAAGGACTAGCAAAACTCATGGCCAAGTGCAATGAGAAATCCCTAGGATTGGATGAAGAAATATGTACCATGGTGAATGCCATTGCTCAAGAATTAGAATATACAGATTGGTACCGAGATATTATCTATTATCTCAAACGCTTGAGTAGTCCTAGCCTCTAGGAACCTTCTTTAACATAAGCAAAGATCCTTGAGGCTGAAGGCCTACTAATATTGTTCCACTGATCAAGGTTTAGGATGGAGAAATCCGGATGGATTGATATTGTGATGTGTTAGTACAAAAGAATCCCAAACTCTTATCAAAGAGTTTCATCAAGGATTATGCAGTGGCCATCATACCACTAAAACAACAACGCATAAAATCCTTAGGGATGGTTATTACTGGCCATCCATTTTTTTTACGTCCATAAGTTTGTCAGAGAGTGTCAGCCATTTCATTTCTTCATTGGAAAACAAAAGTTGGCCACTCTCTCGTTGCAACCCGTGGTGGTAGGGGCATCATTTCAACAATGGGGTCTCGATTTTATCGGTGAGTTTACAGAGAACTACAGCAATGGTCTCAAATGGATATTAACTGCCACAGATTATATTACTAGGTGGGTAGAAGCCATACCTGCTAAAAAAAAAGGCCACCGATGATGTCATTAATTTCTCGGAAGATAAAATCCTAACCCGCTTCGGTGTCCCTTTGAAAATCACCACTGATAATGCCAAAACCTTTAGTTCTTTGAAGACTTCAAATTTCTGCTTTGATTATGGCATTACCCTATCTTATTCTTCTAACTATTACCCTGAAGGAACTGGACTTGCCTAATCAAGTAGTAAAAATTTAATGACTATTACTAAAAAGATCGGTAACATGCCCCAATATTTTGAAGCTTTCCACACCTATCCTTAAAACTAGCTACCGCTCCCAATGCCCAAGCCATGAAAAAAATAGGTTAACCAGTAACAAGATAGATATGGGGAATCGGGCTCACAAAATTCCTTCCCCATATGCTTCATGAGTGCATCAACAATTTATGACCTTATCCATATAATATATGCTCATCCTCTTGTATCTCAATCGACTAACCTTATTGTCTAATATCTGTTCTCTTCAGGAAAGTGTTTAATCATTAGTGTTATGCATTCATAGGAAGTCAGAATTGTTGCTGCGATTTTGCTACAGGATAGAATTACACTATACTGAGTCTACTCGGTCTGGAATTCAAAAACTACTGACGAAATTTTTTAAATGCATATTTTAGGAGTACGAGAATAGTACAAACCCTCTAATCTTTGGCTTCCAATAAATTAACAGCAAAATTACTTATGATATTTCACGCATTTAATATAGATTGCGTATATTTCAACCCATCGATGCCAGAACAAAAAACTGAGCAGTAACAGATCCATGACCATTGCAAATAATCTAAACTAAAAAATATTAGGGGAAAGTGAAAAATAAAAACAATGTGTTTGGGAAGAGAGTCCTTAGTTACCTTACGCAGTTTTTCGACAAGGGAAGCCATTTGTGACGGTGAAGCTTCTCCCCTTGCTTGGAAATAACGAATCCCTTCAGCATGTAGGCCACTAAGCCACTAAGCTTGAGCGTTGGGCATCGCCGGAGTTTTCTGAGTTTTACTTAGGTATTATGCTGCTTGAAGTTTATCATTCCATGTGTTCTGTTTTCTCGTGCAATATTGGCTGGGTCACCTGTGGGCATCCTCGTAGTCTTCCACAGGTATCAAGCTGCTTAAAGTTTAGCATTTCCATTTATTCTTGTCGCTTTCGATGCACTATAGTAATGGATGCATCACCTGTTAAATTATATATTAAATTATGTAAGTATCTATTTTAATTCTGGATCTGTAAAAAAGCAAAGCAAAGAGTTATCCTATTTTTTTGTGGCTTTCCATGTAACAGTAATAGATGGATCACTGCTAAATCGAGCATTAGATTATATATATTTAGATTTATCTTAATTCTTGATCTACCAACCACTAAGAGCTAAAAGGTATTAAATCTCTTTTCTATTTTTATGTAATTTGATTTAGTCAAAATGTTAAATATTACATTACAACATTTCTACATACTATGTTGGAGAGCGCCTCTCGTAACAAACACTGAATATAGCAAATAAAATTAGGATATATATAAAAATAATAATAAATGGATAGTGTCCATAGGGTCTTGGATGTATGGTGATCAAGTGTGAAAAAAAAATATTAAAAAATTAAAAATGAAGAGAAATATGTAGATATCAATTAATGACATCGTTATTTTCAACGTTTCGAACCAACTAATGTGGTTCATCCTCATGACAAAGTGAGAAATCGATAGATCTCAGTGAACAAAAAGCAAGGATGTATCATGCCCAAAATTAGCCATTAGAGATATAGTTGTTAATTAGTTGAAAAAGAGTTGTTAATTATTTAATAATTTAGTTACAAACTAGCTGTTATATATTATTGTAACCTTTTTTTTTGATAAATAATATCAAGTTCTATATTATCAAGAATAATTAATTTTTGTTAGGGTAAGACCAATCTAGTGGTCCCATTTTTGGAGAATACTAACCGTAATGAAATATATTTTTATGAAATTAATTATTTACTAATAGTAATATTATCTCTAGATACTTAGAAATACTAATATAAATTAATTATTCCATGTTAATATAAATTGGTTATTAATCCATATTATTAGTAAAATAATATTATGAGGTTTAGGAAGATAATTAGAAATGTTAATATAAATTAATTATTCATGTTAATATAAATTGGTTATTAATCCATATTATTAGTAAATAATAATATATTAGGTTTATGAAATTAATACAAGTTAAATTAGGTTAAAGGCATAAAGCTTGGACTAAGTTAAGCTTGGACTAAGTTTGGGATAAATTATAATTCAATATTAAAATTATTGAATGAAAACCTAATTATTTTAGATGAAATTAAAGGTTTACTAGAAAAAAGATTGGTAATTAGATTAATTAAGATTAAAATATTTAGAGGAGAACTAACATTCCTAAGAAAAATCTAAAGGATAACGAGGAGAGAATCAAGATAATAAAAGCTCACCACCACGAAGTTAAAGAGACAAGGGAGACAAAGGAAGAGTCAAGATGAGAGAGCTGGAATCCAGCTTTTACTCAATTTCCAGCCATCATCCCTGTTAAGGTTTTTGGCATGCCTCTCAATTTCAATTGCTTCTCTGAGTTCCCTGTGGTGGAAATGATCAAACCTAGCAATGACTTTGGATTCTTCAATGCAGACATGGTGCTTTGATTTCTCTACATGCTCGACAAGGGCTGATGTGCGAGAGCGGTTGTGTCTAATGTCAACAACGTGCTCACCGATTCTCAGCATAATGGATCTTCCTGTTTCTCCAATGTAGGGGACTCCACATGAGCAGGGAATAAGGTAAACTCCTTTCGAGTCTCTAGGGTCGATGGGATCCTTAACGAATCTAAGGGAGTTTTTTTAATGGTTTGGAGAGGTTTAAAAGAAGAGGAGACATTCATTTTTTTAAGAATGTGAGAAATATGTAAATAAAAATTAATAATTAATAATAGATACATAAGAATTTGTATATAAGTATTAAATCGCGTAGTTTAACGGGCCACAATTTAGCCGGAAAAATAATAGAAATTCCAGCATGATTTTGAAAAAATTCGGTAAAAAATTTTCAAATTCTAGGTTACAACTATCAAGTTTCAGGTTTTTGAGTGACCTGTGGGTTCTTGATGGTGTCGAATCCATTTCCACCATCAAAAAAATGATTTAAACACTCCCACAACAAATTTTTTGAAGATTCTTTCACAAAATTCCGGTAAGAAATTCATCATATGGTCAAAATTGTGGTCTCAGTAGACAATGTCGTATTAAATGTTGGGAAGCTTGTTGGATAAGAAGTTAGATTGTAATTAAGTAATGTTTAGCTTAGTGTATGAAATTAAGGCTAAATGTTATTTGAAAGCATATAAATTCACTGTTGTAATTTTAGTGATGACAATATAGGATATTGGCATTTTGTAAATTTACTATTTAGGACGAATTTATCTTTTGATCTTAGAGTGGAGCCTAAAATTGCTTATGATTAGCTAAAATTTCGTCTTCTTTGAATATATGGAAACAAGTTAATGGCCCAAAACCCAAAGGAATCTCACAAATGGAAGTTTGTCCCTATATGGACCACCAACGGGTCATTCAAGGTGGTATGGTCTTCCTAGAATAACAATGATGAGCCAACTTGCATTCCTAGATAGTAGTTAATGATGGTAGCCCTCATTGCCAATTGACAACTAAATTTTGATAGATTTTGTCATGTGTCTAAAATGAAATAAAATAAAAAGAAGAAAAAAATCATTACATTTTGGAATATTGGCTTTCTTGAAAATAATATCTAGGGTGAAACCACCTTTTGGTTATGACCACCTTTTGGTTATGACATAATAATTAAAACTACTTCTAATTATAATGAAGATAAGGAAATAGCATGGTTGTTGAAGACCTAAAAACATATAGTAGGAATGAGAGTTTATCCCATCATAAATCACAAACTAGTCATTTTATGTGGTGTGGTTTTCCTCTAATAACGATAATAAGTTAATTGATATTCACAAATAACAATGGGTAATGATTGTCCTTATTACCAATTAACCACTTAATTATAATATATATATAGGGGGGTTAGTTCGATTGGTCGAGTTCCCATCACTGAAGCATTTCACTAATGGGAGGTCATGAGGTCAGTTCTCCTCGATGTCCTCAGGTTAAGCTCTGCTAATAAACCGATGAGATGTGATCCCCTCAATAAATTCTACCTGAATCATAAACTAAAAGAATTACCAAATCAATTAAATGATTAATATTTTTAATAAATAAATATTCATTAATAACACATTTTTAGACTCTCCATGTTTGAAGTTATTACATTGTTATTGATTCATTTAAGTCTTTACATGTTTATGGTGTCACCATGTATTTGAGATTAGTGTTTAACATAGTCATAGGTTTATTGTTGTTAACTTGCTTGATAATAACTTTATTGCTAAAGATAAATAATAACTTATAATTAATGTTATATTATTTCTTTCCTATTTGTGTTATGTTAATATATTTAAGTGAAAATTGTTAATTTTTTTCAATTTTCATGTTAAATGAAAAAAAACCATTTTTTTTTAAACACTTAAAAACTATATTTATACAGACTTAGTATTCTTGGTTGTTCATGAACATGATGCTTCTTATTGCTTATTTAACTATAGATATTATGTACATCATTATATGTATTAACCTTGTGGTTGCACTTTGACATTAAAAAAATCATATTATTTTGCTCATCATTGATTCAAGAATAAATTTCAACAACTTCATTCAACTTTTATTGATTCCCTAACAAATTTGCATCTATCTTATTTCCTAATATTTGTATGTACTTTCTCTGACTAAGAAAGATTTGTTCTTCTTTTTACACTAGCAAGCCTCAAAACTTGAGAAGTAATGCCTACATCTAAGATTTGTTACATGAACTAAGAGGATGGTTAAAACCTCAATAACTCAATGAATCCCTTGCCATCACTAATCATTAGAATGTCATTGACACATACCAATGATTATGGCATGCCCATTATTGAGCATAAAGCAGACGGAGTGCCCTATCAAGCCACTCTCAAATCTCGACTTCAACATGAATCCATCAAACTTTAAATGCCTTCTCGTTGTTTGATTCCAGCCATATAATGACTTTGGTAGTCAAAATCCTAACTATGCTTTGTCCCTCATCCTCGAATTCTTTTGGTCGTTCAGTGTAAATCACTTATTTCCAACTTTCTATGCAAAAACACAAAACTTGAGCTTGTCTACAAGCTTAAGACCATATGTTTTTGCAAATTTCCAATAAAGATTTTAGTGAAGTCATATTTGCAACAAGGAAAACCTTTCCTCATTGTTTAGTATATCAAATTAAGTGTAATCTTTGCTACAGGCCAAGGTTGATACTTTTTTATAGTCTTGCTCGATCTATAATTTTTCTCAAATATGAGTATATTTGACAACCTTTTGTCTTTTAGGAAGTGTATCCCAATGCCATGTCTAATCATGGTTAAACATAAAAAATTATTCTTCAAAGCATGGCATTATTTATATACAACTAGTTGTTCTTGTCTCCTCTCTCCTTGACTTGTCTACTAAATATGAAAATGCATAATATGCCAATGGATTAGGCGACTTACTTTCTTATGAATATCATTAAATCATTAGTGTGGCATATTCTCTTCCAACATCAACATCCTTGCTTTCTTTCACAACCTTTTTAACATCAATCCTTAGGTTCATATGTCAACTCTTATCCATTATAACAATGTTTCAATGGTTATCAACTTGCCTTTCGATACACATTCCAAGTGTTAGTTTTGGTTTCTTCAAACTTGTTCTCCATTCTCCTTGAGTTGCATGTGTTGATTTTTAAGGTGTCTTCTATACAAGTAAATACTTCTAATGATTTTGATTTTTTCCACACACATATTTATTACTCTAATTATTCCATCATCAAGTAATTATACAGAAGGCATCAACAATACATATGACATTAGGATCATGAAGAGGCAACCACACAAAGAACATAAGAGATTACCCTGGGAAAACCCACATGGGGGAAAGCCCAACAATTATTTCCTTAGAGAACTAATTCAACAAGAGATATCAAAGTCAAGGTTATGGAAAAACTAACCAGCAAGAGCATCCACCAAGTGTCCAAGTCAACTCTCCTCAATCTAATTGCAATCACAAGATTATTGATAATTCGTCTCCCTCTTCCACATAGAAGTATCACAAATGATGTGGTCCTTATGTATAGAGATAGACCTTTGTATTTCATCACTTTACAACGGAGATTACTCACAGGGTCTCAACCTCTTTTCACATAGATGATCCACAAATTTTTGACCCCTTTCACCGAGATGTTTCAGCCTCCTTGTATAGGGATAACTCACAAATGTTCAGCCTCCTAGTTCCATGGAGATTTGGTCATCTAGTACAGAGATATACCACCAAAAAGATTCAGCCCTTTCAAGATATTTGACTTAACTTTTATCTTCTCCTTGACCTTCGTTCTACTCCTTTCCTTGCTTCATATGCCTTGAAGATATTATGCTTGATGCTCAGGTCAAATGTGCTTGGAGAGGAGGATGAATGATTTCAATATATAATGAATTTATGGGTTGAATGGGTGCCAACAATAATTGAGCCGACTTGTAGGATAGAAGGTCGACTTGGAAACTTGGGGCTCCAGATAAAATTTAAATTTGACTTTTAATAAATAAAAATAATTTGATTTTACAAATGAGCATGAAAATCATGTTTTACAAGTATATCAATGATAAATACATTAATATGAAGATTGGCCATAGCTACAAACTTCAACACTCCCTCTTAGCTAGTGATGTATTCAAATGACTATCAAGATAATCTCAAGTTGACAAATTCTTTAAGGAAAGATTAAGGTTAAGATAAGCATCATCATCGATATCATAACCACCAACATCAACATAATCATGGTTCACCATCAAACAAATATAGACATAGTCTAGGTGAAACACTAGAGGCCTCATCAATAATAGATAAGCTCACTCTAGAAAGAGCTCTGAGCATGATGTTGGGAGGCTCCTGCTCACTCTAGAAAGAGATCTGAGTGACCTCTAGGACTATTCTCCAACCAAGGTCTAACCGACACAAGCAGTGTAACAGCCCCAAGTTAAAGTTTCATGTAATAAAGGATAACAAAGGCAAAATAAGGCCAAGGTCGTGGGACACGTATTCGAAGCTAAATGTTGGGCAAACACTCTAGTGGGCATCACTTTTGGTTTAATTATGGCTATGGAAATTGGCAAAGACAAAGAGGAAATAATTGGCATTTATTTATGAAAATAAAGGAAAATAGGAGAAGAGGAAGGTGAAGGGACACATATTTGCATCCTAAAAAAATTATAGGAAAAATGAAGGAAAATGAAGAAAAAGAAGACATAAAAAATAAAAAGGCATTAAAGGATCAGTACACAACTTTTTGTCAATTCTTGGCTTGGATAAGTTTTGAAAGAGAGAGAGAGCTCCAAGAGGAGAAAGCAAGCAAGCAAGAAAAGACAAGCAAAGGAAAGCAAATGAAAGTGAAGGAAAGCAAGGAGAAGGTTGGATGAGCAACTTCAGTCGGATGATTTTGCAAGTACAAGTTGCATGTGAGATTTCATAGTTGAGGTGTGAATGCATGGTACATGCATTTGCTTATTTGGTTCATTTGTTTCCATTGGCATGGGTTTTGCCTGGTTTGACAATGGTTTCAACCTTACCTTTCCATTTCCTAGATATACATGGTGTGATGGGATTCATTCTCGGTTGAGCTTTAGATTGTCAAAAGGTTTTGGAACAGGGTAAGGTGGTCTAAGGAAAATTCCCAAGGGTTGGGGTTGGAGATGGTTTTCTCTAGGAAGCCTTCGACATGTGGGTGGAGATAGGAAAATTCTTCAAGGTATGGTGAAGAAATTATGAGGCATCCAAGCTTGGTTTGGTTTTGTGATCTTGGGGTTAGTTTAGGTGAGATCACAATAGCTTGAGGGTGGAGGTGGTTTAACCTCTAGATTCCCTAACTGATTATGTCTTGTTTTATCCCATGAGATCCCACATTCATGCCTGGAATATGGCACGGAAGTAATTGGTTGAAATAAATATTTGGTTAAGCCCATCTATAGTCAGGTGGTACATGGAAGTCCTTGACTTTGTTGGATTTTGCATAAAGTTAATAAGATTTATTTTCCTATTGTTATCTATGAGAACTTGTACTTGTTATTATGTTGATTTGATGGTTGATTTGTCATGGTTAATATTTTGGTTATGTTTTGGTTATAATAATGGATCTTGTTCATGATTTGATAAGTATTTGAATGGTTGATGAATACATGGGATAACAAGTGTTGATACAACTACTTGAGAGGGCATTAGACCTTCTTGGTGATTCTCAAATGAAGCTCAAAGATTTATATGATCAGATATGCATTCATGACCTGTAGCTTCCATGTTTAACATATGTTTGACGAAATCTCTATCATATTCTAAGCAGTCTAGGTCAAATTTTGGCTTCAAGTTTGAATGTTTGGCATTGTCATCATGTTAATTATGATTTTGGAAAGTTACATGAAATTATGGGCAGTGGTCTGGAGGCTAGCTTGAAAAAGTGGTTCAGATCTTAGAATTGCAGGCTCTAAATTGAAGGATTTAGGTAGCAGAATAAAGGTAGTGGCATAGAAATGTCGCAGTGTTGAATTTGTGGCAAAGATCATCACAAGAAGGATTGTTCATTGTACCATGCAAGCAACCCTCAAATCTACTTTACTCAGGAGGTGCAGATAGTTGGGGATGTTGGTGCTAATTTGATAGTTCAATGACAAATTCCAACCATGGGACTAAATTCTCCTTTTTGAGAGGACCACTTTTGACTATTGAAGCGATCAATTTGAACAAGGGAAAGTGTATTTTTGAATAAAATCCCACATGTGCACAAAAGGACAGATCGGTCCTAATAGGAAATTGGACACCCTTGGAAGCCTATAAATACAAGTGACCTCAAGGTCATTTAATCATCACCAAGTCTCTTCCCCTTCACTTCTTCATTGATTGCTTCATACAGGTCTGAGGTTGGGTCGAGGAGATTGGTGTGTACAACTCTGAGATTGTAAGGTCTAAAGCTCGCACATGTGTTAGGGTTTTGGTTTCGAACCGCAGGCATGACACAAGCAATTTTATGCTATAATCTGATCCATAAATTGTCGTGGATATTCCACTGGATAGTTCATCACAACATATCTAATAATATTATATTAAAACTTTGAAAATTCTACACTATTACAATTTATTAAACTTTAAGATTTGTGGATTTAACTATAATTAGTGCATGCATGCGAATGGAAATTATGTAGAGAAGTGGAGAACAAAAAAATAAGCGCACACACACAAGACACAAGATATTCTCTCTGGGAAACCCTTTCGAGAGAAAACCCAGCTAGAAGGTGAGGTCGCTTCTCTCTCTTTCTCTGTCAAGAAATATGGTTGTAGGTACAAAGAAGTAATGTTTGTGGCCTATGGGCTACTACAGTGCACAAATCCTCTATGTGTGCTCTACCTCCTATCTCTCCTGGTTATCTTTTCTCAACTATGGAACAAGTGCTCTCGCAAGAATGGAATGACTCTTCCTCCTCGTGGCCCAGTTATAACACAGCCTGATAGCCTACTAGTGGTTAAGTTTGACTACATCAACTCTTAACTATAGTTAAAAAAATAGTCTTATAGAGTCTTTTACACCACAAACACGTGGATAGACCTTTTTCCATGAATAATGGGGGTTGACGCAACATCCTCCCAAAATATATAGGTGTGAAAATAAGAAGGTCAACTTCTGAGTGGCATAACTTTTGCATATAGACTCTTATTGGCATGCTTCTTGCACCATTGGATAGGTATATCTGTGTAGAATGGCTTAAGAATGTGCAAGCTAAAACGACAAATTTTTAACCCCGAAAAATGTCGTTTGATGCCTCAAAACGCTCCCTGAAGGTTTCAGACCCTGTTTCGCCAAACTGGGTCCCACCGGTAAAAATAGTCCTATGAGTTGATTCCTCAATTTTTTCCACTCCAAATGTATCGAGATGGATGACAAACGATATAATTGTAGAAATTCTGACTATAGATTAACCTGATTATGCAATATAACTAAAGCAGAATACTTAATCTACTTCTACAGTCAAACTTGCGGAAGCTTAATAGATTTGAGTAAGATTAAGCGGAACACATATAACAGAGAAGAAGAATCAATACACATGAAACACAAAAGAATACTTTGGGGAAAGCCTCAGCTAAAAACCCCGCTATCTGTATTATCATATAAGTGGAAATATATCAAGATTACACACAACTTTAGCTCTCACAGCTATCCAACTCTCAATACAATCCCTCACATTGCTCATAGACAGAATAAACTGCTCATATGCCTTCTCCTCTGCCTTCCAAGCCTCCTATTTCCTTGCACTATTTTCGCTGGGTGATCCAGTTGTAACCTTGTGTGACACTGATCTCACACACTGCTCTAACACACTGTAAAACTACACAAATCTCAAGGAATGAATTCCTTCTGCATGCAAGAGATTTTCTTATAGGAAAATTCTTGCAACTAATAGTACATTGTCCCTACCTTTAATCTCAACTGGATCTTTGTCTGAACTGACATGCATGAGTTATCGATGAGATAATCTTCATTTTTTGGAGTACACTAGGTTGATGCATGCATGCATTAACTAACTGAACTCACAATTAGTTCCTCAAACTGTTTGGAACTAATTTAATTGGACTTAACTCAATTAACTGAGCTAACTAATTACAACTCAAATACAACTCATCCTTATCTCCTTAATTAAGGGATAATCTCCTAAATTTAAGCGATAACTGTTGCATGACTTCACAAAGACTTATAGCTTGAATTTATCCAACTAATTAACTCAAGATGAATTAATTAATTATTTTCCAAGCAGCTGGTGAGACTAAATTCGAATTTTGATTCTCAATTTTAATTCAAGGACAAATTAAAATTGGAATATTCTTGTTACCGCATTTCAACGCTCCCTCTCAACAAGAAAGGGATTATCTGCCACCCTGATCCTGTCTCAATGGAAATCGAATTTACACTTTGACAATGCCTTAGTCAAAATGTTAGCATCTTGCTCCTCGGTCGAAATATACTACAACAACATGATCCTTTTTGCCACACAGTCTCTAAGATGATGATACCAGATGTCAATGTGCTTGGACCTGTCATGAAATACTGGATTCTCAAAGAGTTTGATACAACTATGATTATCACAGTAGAACACAGTTCGATCCATCCTCTGATCAAACAAACCAACTAGAATTTTCCGCATCCAAATGGCCTCACATGTTGCCTAACTTGCAGCCATGTATTCAGCCTCTGCTGAGCTAAGTGCAATCGACCTCTGTTTCCTGCTGTACCAAGAAACTGTAGCTGACCCAAGGTTGAAAATTCCTCCTGATGTGCTCTTCCAATCTAATGGACTCCCTGCCCAATAGGCATTGTTGAGGCCCTGTAGCTTCACTCCCTCTGCCCGTCTGTACCATAATCCATACTGAGATGTGCCTTTGAGGTATCTCAAAACATGCTTAGTTGCCTTCCAAAACATCTTGGTCGGTTGAACCATAGCTTGACTCAGCTGGTTCACCGCATAGCACAAATCTGGTCATGTGTTCACTAAATACATTAGTGAACCCACAAGCTGCCGATACACAGTAGCCTCTACTACTTCTCCTAAAGTAGCATCCTCCTTCCTCTAGTTACCTGCTAGAAGAGTCTGCATGGGCTTGCACTTCTCCATGTGGAATCTCCTGAGTATCTCATTGGCATACTTGCCCTGAGACACAAACAACTCCCCATCCTTCTGCCATACTTCCATGCCAAGGAAGTAATGCATGAGACCCATGTCTTTCATCTTGAATTCTCTTGCAAGGTCCTCCTTGCAAGGCATGATCAACTGATCATCACCTATCAATATGAGATCATCAACATAAAGAACAAGATCAATGGCTTACCTTTCACAATGATGTGATATAGGTTCACATCTGCTTCACTCTTTGTGAAGCCCAACCTGATGAAGTAGTTGTCGATCCTAGTGTACCAAGCACGAGGTGCTTGATTTAGCCCGTACAAAGCTCTCTTGAGTCAGCACACATGCGACTCATGATCGAAGGTCTCAAAACCTTCTAGCTGCTCGATGTACACCTCTTCCTCAATCTTGCCATTAAGGAATGTAGTCTTCACATCCATCTGATGGATGTTCCAACCCATCTGTGTTAATAGTGCCAACATCGATCTGATAGATGAGTACCTTGCTACAGGAGCAAAAGTCTCATCATAGTCGATCCCCTCGACCTGTGAGAAACCATGGGCAATAAATCTTGCGTTATGTTTCTCCACACTACCGTCAGCAGCTTGCTTTACCTTGTAAAGCCAACGGGAACTCACCATTGACTTGTTCTCCAATCTTGGAACCACATCCCAAACATTGTTCCGAACTATCGAGTCATACTCCTCCACCATAGCATCAACCCAAATCGCTTGTTGCACTACTTCCTTCAAGGAAGATGGATAGGTCTCAACACATTCCCCAACAAGGGCCATGTATCCAGTGTACCTCTCAGGTGACCTCCTCTGTCTGTGCTGAGAAGATGGTTCTCCCACATACTCTCTCGCATCCGACAACAATCTGTCAGCTTCTCTTGTGTGCTTTTGTCCTTCTCTGGAAGACTCTGCTTCAGTGGATGTCTCCACTCATGGAATCTCTACATGCGGCTGCTCCACCTCCTCAGGAACCAAAAGTTCCTCCACAACCTGTAGTTGGAGCTCCCTCTCAAGGGAAACTCACATGGCCTTCTGCTCATCAAACTTGAGATCTCTGTGAACCACTGTCCTCCGACTGGTAGGCAAGTACACCCAATAGTTCTGGGGTGTATCAGTGTACCCCATAAGTATCCCCAACTCTGTTGTCAGCTCAATTTTCTTCCAAGCATCCTTGGTCACATGGAAATATATCGATGAGCCAAAGATCCTGAAGTGACCCACATCTAGTCTCTTCCTGGAGAAAGCTTCCTCTGGTGTCTTCATCCCAAGTATGCGATGCGGCCTTCTATTCTTCAAATGGACCGTTGTGTTGCATGCTTATCCCACAAATGAAGTGGTAGGCCTTGGTCATGCAGCATCACCCGAGCTACCCCCACAATCGTTATGTTCTTCCTCTCGGCCACCCCATTCTACTATGGGTTATGAGCTGCCGTCAACTCCCGTTTAATTCCTTCCGCTGCACAGAAGTCCTTAAACTCTTAAAAGACATACTCTCCACCATTGTCGCTTCTCAAGGCTTTGATCTTCTTCCCTGACTCTTTCTCAACCAAAGCTTTGAACTCACAAAACTTTGAGAAGGTTTGGTCCTTCTTCTGCATGAAATAAATCCAGCATTTACGAGAAAAATCATCAATGTACCTTCGCTTTGCAGTGGATGCTGTCGAGAATGGTCCACACAAATCAGTATGAACTCACTCTAAGATTACTTCAGCTCGACTGTCTCAATCATGAAAGGAAGACTTGGTGTACTTTCCCAAGGTACAACCTTTGTATGTGTCCACTTGCTCAAGTTTGCCTTTGGGAAGTCTGGTAGAGATCTGCTGCATTATCTTCAAGGCCCCATGATGCAAGTGGCCTAACTGCCTATGCCATAACTCGCTAATGTCTTGGCATTGCACCAATTCTGCTTTCAAACTCAATGCAGCACAATCATATACCTCTAGTTTATAGAGATTCTTCACTCGAATCCCAATCCTCTTGGTTTGACCCGTGGCTATGTGTCTCAGGAATGCCTTTCCTTTACTGAAGACAACATCGTAGCCTTTTTCCTCCAACATCACGACCAATACCAAGTTCTTCTTCAGTCCAGGCACATACTTAACATCCGTCAAGGTGAGAGGAGATCCATGTTCCCTCTGAAAAGCAACCGTGCTTTCTCCTAAAACACAGTACTTTTCGTCATCACCCATCTCTATGGGCATCTTGAGGTCTTTCTCCTCCAAGGTACTGAATAAACTTTTATCGTCGGTCATGTGGAATGAGGCTCCACTGTCAAGATACCAAACACAACCCACCATCGATGAAACCATGCATGTGATGAGGGTAAAATCCAATTCAAACTGAGAGGCTAATGCCTCACCTTCTAATCCTTTCAAGGATCCTTCTTAGATTTCTTCAATGGATAATTAGTTGCATATTGGCCCATCTCATGACAATTAAAGCATCTCACTTTAGATTTGTCAATCTTCTTCCCTCCATGAGAAGAACTCGATTTGGAATGGGAAGCCTTCCCTTTCCCTTTCCTTGTCTTACTTGCTAAGGCCAGATTTTCTTCATCATCATGCTTAGATGAAGAACCATCTCTTGTGCTCCTCCTGATCTCCTCCTGCATCAAATCCAATCATAGTCGTTCCCAATCCGACAGTTTCTCTCTTCCATTCACAGAGTCCTAGTAGCTATTCCAGCTCTTTGGAAGACCGAGGAGAGCAAGACTCACCATATCATCATCGGCTGTAGTTATTCCCACACTACCAAGCTCATGTCTGCAGGTGGTGAGCTTGTTCAGATATGTAGAAATAGTATCGACCTTCTCCATCTTGATTTTCCGAAGCTTATCCTTGAGAGCCAGTTTCCTTTGGTCACTATTGTTTTGATAGAGGTCCTTCAATGTCTTCCACATTGAAAACGAAGTCTCCTTCCCATGGAGACTCGAGACAATATGGTCTCGAACTCCCTCCAGAAGAATTTGTCTCGCCTTCTCCACACACTTCTTCCATTCAACCAATTCTTGTGCATTAGCTGCAGCTGGCTTGGGGATTTCTTGGTCATTGAAATCCTTCAAACCATTGTCTTATAATACTGCTTCCATGTGATCTTTCCATGCTATGTAATTCAAGCTGCCATCTAGAGCATACTCGAGTCTCAAGCCATTGAATACCATTGGTGAACTTTGAAGTATGATAAGAATTCGATTTTGTACTTGCAATCAAGAACTTCAAACTTCGAGTTTCCCTTCTTAGTATACTATTCACAGCTTTGATCACCTTTGCTCTGATACCATGTAGAAATTATGACTGTAGATTAACCTAATTGTGCGATATAACTAAAGCAAAATACTTAATCTACTTCTACAATCAAACTTGTGGAAGCTTAATAGATTTGCCCAAGATCAAGCGGAACACATATAACAGAGGAGAAGAATCAATACACATGAAACACAAAAGAATACTCTGGGGAAAGCCTCAGCTAGAAACCTCGCTATCTGTATTATCATACAACTGGAAATATATCAGGATTACACATAGCTTTAGCTCTCACAGCTATCCATATCTCAAAATAATCCCCCGCACTGATCATAGACAGAATAGATTGCTCATATAACTTCTCCTCTGCCCTCCAAGCCTCCTATTTCCTTGTGTTGTTTTCCCTGGGTGATCCAGTTGTAACCTTATGTGACACTGATCTCACACACTGCTCAAAGACACTGTAAAATTGCGCAAATCTCAAGGAATGAATTCCTTCTGCATGCAAGAGATTTTCTTTTAATAGGAAAATTCTTGCAACTGATGGTACAATGTCCCTACCTTTAATCTCAATTGGGTCTTTGTCTGAATTGACATGCATGAGTTATCGACGAGAGAATCTTCAGTTATCTGGAGTACACTAGGTTGATGCATGCATGCATTAACTAACTGAACTTACAATTAGTTTCTCAAATTGTTTGGAACTAATTTAACTAGACTTAACTCAGTTCACTGAGCTAACTAATTACAACTCTAATTACAACTCAAATACAACTCAGCCTTATCTCCTTAATTAAGGGATAATCTCCTTAATTTAAGGGATAATTGTTGCATGACTTCACAAAGACTGCTAGCTAGAATTTCTCCAACTAATTAACTCAAGATGAATTAATTAATTATTTTCCAAGCAACTGGTGAGACTAAATTTGATTTTTAATTCAAGGACAAATTAAAATTGGAATATTCTTGTTGCCACATTTCAACAACAATGATCTAATTCAGATCACACCTCCCCATTTTCGGAGGCTTTTGGTCCCAACAAGATTTTATTGAGTGAGGTGAGGAAATTATTCATCCACCTTCTCTCTGATGTACCATTTAGATTTTCCTAGAAGTTGTCCCTTCAACCCAATCTGCCAAAGGTCATGTTGCCCCTGTATTGTAATTCTGGACCTCTTCTGTAAAATGGTATCTTCTGCCATCTCTACCTAAGTGTATGGTGCCAAATCCTCCACAAAAGGTAAGGCTTGTTCCCCTTCCTGATCTACCATGGAAGGCTCATAAAGTTTCAAATTCTCTACAATCACAATTGAGTAAATGCACATATATGGTGGTAAACTGAGTTGATAGGCATTATCACCCACCTTTTTCAATATCTCAAAGGGACCATAACTTAGAGCCTTGGTTTTCTTACCAGGCCCCTACAACCTTTCCTTGTTCAACCATAACCATACTCTATCTCCCACCTTGAATGATTTCTTTGTTCTGTGTTGATCATGCGTGGCCTTATACTTCTCCTACAACTTTTACAATGTTTCTTGTACCTGTAGATGGATCTACCTAATCTTCTCTAAACAAAATTCAACCCTCAAAGCATCTCTTGTAAGATCTTTCCTCACTCCTCCTTCCTTCCCATATGCAATATCCAAAGGTGAAGGTGGCAAATATCCAAAACAAGTCTCAAATGGGGACTTTCCTATAGAAGTGTGGTCTGCTCTGTTATAAGAATGTTGTATATATACCAGATTTTCATCCCAGGTCTTCGGAAGCTTCTAGTTGTATCCCCTTAGAAGCTGCACCAAAGTCCTATTGACTACTTCTGTTTGCCCATCTGTTTGTGGATGGAATGTTGTAGATATCTTAAACTTTTTGTCCATCTTCTCCACAATGTAGTCTATAATGCACTAAGAAATCTTGTGTCCCTGTCTGAAATGATGCTCCTTGGTATCCCAAAGTGCACCCAAACCTATCCAAAGAACAAGTTTGTTGCTTCTTGTCCACTAATGGTCTTTTTACAGGGCATGAGAACACACATCTTGTTTAACCTATCAAGTACCATGAACAGGTAGTCATTTCCCTTCCTAGTTGTCGGTAAACCTCCCACAAAGTCCATGGAAATGCTTTCCCAAGGAACAATAGGTACATATAAGGGATGATATAGACTCGATTTCTTGTTGCTAGGCTTGCTAGTACAACAAAGCATGCATCCTCTTATGAACCTATCTACCTCCTCTTGCATCTTGGGCCAATACACATACCTCTACAAGTTAGCCACAGTCTTCCCTACACCAAAGTGCCCTACAACCTTGGAGGTGTGGGCCTCTCTAGTCAGCTGCAAATGCTCATCTTTAAGAACACATAACTTATCCAACCTGTAGAGTAACCCATCCTAGATATGGTAGTCAACGGTGATGTCTCCATTGTGCACATGACTCTGGCTCTGCAACTACTGATACACCTCCTTGAAGTCCTCACCTTCTGAATATGCCTCTCCTTATGCATCATGGGTGAATGGCTCCATGTGCATAAGAGTCCCTAAAGTTGTAATCTTTGAATTGGGTGGCCTTGAAAGCATATTGGTTAACTTGTTTGTGTTTCCCTTCTTATACTTGATCACCAAATGAAACTGTTGTAAAAACCCATCCACTTGTAATGCCTGGTCTGTTGTAGCCTACTCTGGGCTTGCAAGTACTGTAACGACTGGTGATTTGTGTGGACTATTGTCTCCTTTTCCATCAGATAGTGCTTCCATTTCTTTATAACTTGCACCATGGCATAGAGCTCCTTATCATAGGTAGGGTAGTTAAGAACTGCCCCATGAAATAATTCATAATGGTAGCAAACAGGCCTTCCTCCTTGCATCAAGACAACTCCCATAGCATACCCCTTGCATAGGGTGGCTACTTCAAAGGGCCTTTGCAAGTTTGGTAATGCCAGAACTGGTGCTTGACTGATGTTCTTCTTTAGCTCCTCAAGATCCTTATACTGACCTTTTCCCCACTGGAAACTCTTGCCACTTGTTGTTATGGCATGGAGCGATGTTGCTACCGCTGAAAATGAAGCTATAAATTTCCTCAGGTACTGTGTTGCCCCAATGAAACCCTTGACCTCAGAAACATTAGTAGGCACCAATCATTTCATGATGGCCTCCATGTTGTAAGGATCTATCTTCATCTCTCCTCCACCTATCACATACCCCAGATACACCAAGGACTATTGTGCAAACTCACACTTCTTGATATTTGCTAGCACCTAGTGCTTCTTCAATGTTTCTAGCACCTGCGTCAAATGTGAAATATGCTCCTCCCAGGTAGCACTATATACTAGTATATCATTCAGATAGACATTGACAAATGAATCTATAAAAGGGCGCAGTATATCATTCATTAATCTCATAAACATAGTTGGTGCATTACATAGGGCGAATGGCATGACTAACCACTCATACAAGCCTTTCCTAGTTTTGAAGGTGGTCTTCCATGTATCTTATTCTTTGACTCGAACCTGGTGATATACAGACTTCAAATCAAACTTGGTGAAATACTTTGCTTACTACAACTGATCTAGCAAATCGTTTATATTGGGTAGGGGGTATCTGTTCTTGAGCATGATTTTATTCAACGCCCTGTAGTCTATACACATATGCTAAGTCCCATCCTTCTTTGGCACAATGATGATAGATGACCCACATGGTGATGTACTCGGTTGAGTGACACCCTGTTCCAACAGTTGCTGTAACTGTTTTCTTCACCTCTCTTGCTTCTATAATAGACTTCCTGTACAACCCAATATTTGGCAATGGGGAGTTTGGCAATAATTGGATCTCATGCTCCACTTCTCTCTTGGGTGATAACCCTTTAAGCTCTCAGAACACATCCTTGTATGCTTGTAAGAACTCCTCCAATTGTTGTTTCTATTTCTTAGTACACTCGTCCAAGGATGTCTTGCTTCTTATTGACTCCTCTTCAGGCTAACTTTCTCTTAAAAAAAATAAAACATACTTCTTACTGGAACTGATCAATTTCTTGGCTTGGTTGGCACTTACTAGTGAAATTTTCGACTTACCTTTTGTGTTGATGATGAATGGTTTTTCATCCTTGTTGAATCGGTAATGGTTAGATCTCCTCATGAATATTGCATCACGCATGTACATGTGTGGACTCCCAAACATGACTCCACATACATCAAGGGGAACCACATCCATATCTACTTCATCAATAAAGTCAACACTGATAGAAAATCTAATTTTGCACTGTTTTGTTACCTTCAGCTCTGCATCCTTATTTACCCATCCCATTGGATATGGGTTTGGATGATCATGAACTTCCAACCCCAACTTCTTGACCAACTCTACTGTAATGAGATTCACCTGCAATCCTGAGTCAAACAGATCTTTGTCCTTCTTGACATGTATCTTTATATGGAAGAGTTTGGTCATTTCTTTCTCTTCTTGTTGCTGAAGGCTACTAAGATTCACCTCCTTCTGCATTGATGTACAAATGATCTTCTCATCCACGTCCTAGTTGCTTTCAACTTGGTTGCTCGAATCAGTGGCCATGAGATTCTTCTTCTTATTATCTTTCTTCTTGTTCTTTGAGTTTAGCTCTAGATGCAACTTCCAACACTTTTCATTTGTATGCCCATCAATGCTGCAGTGGTTGCTAGGATCTTGTTAGGGTCCAACCCTAACCCCCTTATTTATGTAATAGGGTTGAGTCATAGTTATAGTTAGTTAAAGAGTCAATAAAGCCCTTATTAATAATTGTAAGTGGTTGACCTGCATTTAAAGAAAGGGACCACAGTTAGTTGCAAATGGGCCATGGTACTGACCCATGGTATTGCATGTATGAATCCTATATAAAGGATAGAAACTCTCTATTGAGGAGTGTTATGTCTTATTCTGTAATTGAGCATTGCTCTATTGGATTTTTCCCCCTTGAAGAGGCAAGTGAACAATGCTTTCATCTCTGAAGAATAAAATACATGTTGTTATTTCTCATTTTGTTCTATGTTTTGGGTTGTATTTCATCGCATATTTGGTATCATGGCACCTTCTCGCAGGTCAAGAACATAACAAGTGGTATCAGAGCGCTTTCCAGGGCCGGTGGTATCTCCATTTGTAGCAGTTTTTTTTTTGGCTAAAGACGTGTTATGACTTCTTTAAACCACGGGATTTGTAGTTGAGCGCATAAGCCTGCAGATTTGGGGAGGCATGCACGCAGGAAATACAAGAGGTGGTCACACTTGTTGGACTCCCTTGTAACCCCTATGGGTACCCCTTCGAGTAGTAGCACATTAGACAGAACAACGCACAAACTATCTTCCACGTACCCTCTAGGTATATCGGAAGCCCCCTAGGCTCACCTAAAACCTCATCGTAGATAAACCGTCAGCCATCTTGCTGCTACAGTACACTGAGAAAAGCACTCAGAGAGATTACTCGGGCGTACGATAGGGTAGTCGAGTAGTACGACTAAGGGTATGGTTGATCCTCCTTAGTTAGTGCCTTGAAAGATTGGGCCGGGTACTACTGTTGGACTCTTATGTATATTGTGATCTATAGCACCTGAAACTCCTTGAGACCATAGTTTCCTTATCTCTCTGAAGATCGCCCATCATCTTCTTTGAGAAATCAGATTTAGCATATTGGGATCTGCGCTGTCGCAACAATCAAATCCACTAGAATACCATTCAGATCTAGGAATGGGGGTTCAGTCGCTGTTGTATTCCTACTTACACTCTACAATTGAGGGTTTTGTAGAAAGATCTGACCATTTATGCAGGGAGGCTTGTGGCTCCTATACCTTGGGGTGATAAGCGGGGAGTAAAACTCCTTTCTGAGGCCCTCCTGAGATGCTTGTATGAGACTTGGCCCATAAGAATCAGGACGACGAGCTAAGCAAGGTGGTACCATTCACTTATCAGCTTCAATTTTTGGGCAGTCCCAAATTTTTTCATAGTGACGACCATATCTATGTATGGTAGAAACCAAAGCTCAAGCTATGGCTAATGAGAAGATGGAATCCCTTGAAAACAGGTTGGATGAATTAATGAGGATGATCCAGACATTGAAAGAAACATTCACAAAGGGTAAGTCGGCGGCACAATTAGAGGTATATGCTTTTAATGAAGACCATGAAGGAAAATCTAGTCATTCTCTTCACTTCCAGGGAAACCACCAACATTTCCACCCTCGACCACCCAAGCTGGACATGTACAAATTTGATGGCTCTAATCCGGCAATATGGCTATCACAAATGGACCAATATTTCACGTTGAATCACATCAGAGATGATGAGACTAAGCTACGTGTGGGAGGTCTTTACTTGGACCAAGAAAGATGACAATGGTGGCAGTGGCATAAAAAATGCTATGCAAGGCCAATCACTTGGCAGGCATTCTCAAAATCCATTTTTGAATGCTTTGAACGAGAATCAAATTTTTTGGGTTGTCTTACTAAGCTCAGGCAGATAGGCACAGTACACTGCTATATTACAGCCTTTGAGAAATTAGCCTTTCGCACAAGAGGTTTGGCAAATGAATTCTACTTGGAATGTTTTATCAGTGCTCTCAAAGACGCCATCCAAGCTCACATCCGGATGCACCACCCAACCACATGTCTGGAAGCTTGCACAATGGTTGGCGAAGTGGAACACATGTTAGTGACCCAGTTGCCTCGTCCAAATTTCATATCCAAGGGATGCCCCACCCAGGCTCCGAGCACTACCCAAACACTTAATGTTCAAAAGGTGTCACTAGCAGAAATGGTGGAAAGGAAAAAGCAAGGATTGTGTTACTACTGTGATGACAAATACTTCCTGGGGCATAATGCAAGGAACCCAAATTATTTTAAATTGATGCTACGGATCACAGTTCATCTGAGGAAGCCCCATCCTTTGAGGGACCAAAGGAAGAAGATGAGGACAACCGACAGGACAATGAGCTCCCAGCTACACCAGAAGAACCAGTTATCTCGCTCCATGCTTTGGCAGGCATTTCTTCTCCCCAAACTCTCAAAATCCGAGGTTTTATTAAACATCGCCCTGTAGTAGTCTTGATTGATAGTGGCAGCACGCATAACTTTATCCATCAGAGAGTTGCAAAAGCTGTGCATTGTTTTGTCAAAGCAGTCTCTAATTTCCAGGTACAGATTGCTGATGGGGGGACAATGAAATGTGACGGCTGGTTTGAAAATATCAAACTTCAGATGGGAGATTACCATCTAAAGACCCACATGTTTGCCATCAACATGGGTGGGTGTGACATTGTCTTGGGTACTGAATGGCTCCGCACACTCGGTCCAATCACAATGGATTTCCAGGAGTTATATATGAGCTTTAAGCACAATGATCACATGCATACCCTTCACGGACTCCAAACAGGTACTCCTTCTATCATCAACTCACATCGGATGGAAAAGTTGTTAAAAAAGGGCCACCATGGAGTTATCACCCAATTTAATGCCATTCAGTCCTTCGAGCCCCCTACTCTTCATATTCATCCTGAGATGCAACAGGTCTTAAACAACCATATGTAGGTCTTTGACAAACCTCATGAGCTTCCACCATCGAGAGGGGAACATGATCATAGCATTAATTTGGTCCCAGGGGCACAACCATCGAATGTGGGCCCATATAGATACCCCTTCACCCAAAATAATGAAATTGAAAAAATCATCAAGGAACTCATGGAAGTCGATGTCATTCGTCCTAACATTAGTCCTTATTCATCCCCTGTGGTCATGGTGCTAAAAAAATATGGGGAATGGCGTATGTGTCCAGACTTCAGGGCCCTCAACAAGCTGATGGTCAAAGATAAATTCCCCATCCCGGTTGTTGATGATTTGCTGGATGAACTAAATGGGGCTCAATTCTTTACTAAGCTAGACCTTCGCTTGGGCTATCACCAAATTCGCATGAAAGAAGTAGACATTTTGAAGACTGCTTTATGAACTCGTGAATGCCATTATGAATTCTTGGTCATGCCATTTGGTCTCTGTAATGCACCATCCACTTTTCAGAGCCTCATGAATCACTTGCTCAAACCATATCTCATAAAAAATTTCCTTGTTTTCTTTGATGACATTCTCATCTACAGCCTCACCTGGGAAAAACATCTTCAGCATGTAGACTTGCTCTTGCAACTGCTCGGGGAGCATAAATTATTTGTCAAATTGTCCAAGTGATCTTTTGGCATGAAAGAAGTCGAGTATTTGGGCCACATTGTGCAGTGTGAAGGTGTCAGGGTGGATCCCAAAAAGATCCAGGCAATGTAGGATTGGCCCCAACCAAAGACCTTGAAGAGTTTGAGAGGATTCTTGGGTCTCACTGGCTACTATCGCAAATTTGTCTGCAATTATGGTCGCATGGCTAGACCCCTCACTCACCTTCTCAAGAAAAATTCATTCCTCTGGAATGATGAAGCACAACAGGCGTTTATAGCTCTCAAACATGCCATGTGTTCCACTCCCGTATGGGCACTACTCGACTTCACCAAATCTTTTGTGATTGGATGTGATGCTTCAGGTACGGGTATTGGGGCTGTCTTAATGCAGGAAGGTTGACCCTTGGCCTTCACTAGCCAATAACTAAGTGGGAAACATCTAGGACAATCTATCTATGAGAAGGATATGATGTCCATCTTACATGCAGTGGATACCTGGCGACCATACTTATTAGGGCGGCGGTTCCAAATCCGCATAGACCATCAAAGCCTTAAATATTTTTTGGAGCAACGCCTATCCTCGCCATAGCAAAATAAATGGCTAGCCAAAATGTTGGGATATGATTATGAGATAATTTACAAGAAAGGGCAAGAAAATGTCGTAGCGGATGCTTTATCACACTAATTTGAGGAGGACAACACCCTACTATCAATCTCTCTTCCCATTCCAGAGTGGATTGAAGAAGCTCGCAAGGAATGGTTTTCACATCCTTCACTTTCCCAACTAATTCATAACTTGCAAGTAGCTCCAAGTTCCACATAGGGCTACTCTTGGAAGGATGAGATTCCTCGCTATAAGGACAAAGTAATGATATCACTCACATCCACCCTCAAAAGGCGCATTTTGGCAGAGTTTCACTCATCTCCCACTGCAGGCCATTCAGGCTTTAAGAAGACTTATGCTCGCACTCGTCGTTCCTTCTTTTGGACAAGCATGAAAAAGGACATTCTTACTTTTGTAGCAGAATGTGATGTGTGTCAGTGCCATAAAGGAGAAACAATCAAGTCCCCAAGCACTTTACAACCATTCCCCATACCTACCTCAATCTAGACGAATGATTCTATGGATTTCATTACAGGTCTTCTGAAGTCAGGAAACAAGTCAGTCATCATGGTGGTTGTGGACAAACTTTCTAAGTATGCTTATTTTTGTGCCCTGCCCCACCCTTTACACCCACTTTGGTGGCTCAATCTTTCATGGAACAAATCTTCAAATTGCATGGCATGCCCACTTCCATTGTGTCTGATCGTGACCCGATTTTCACCAGTAACTTTTGGAAGGAACTTTTCAAGCTACAAGGCACCCAACTCCAATTCAGTACTTCCTATCATCCCCAAAATGATGGACAAACTAAAGCAGTCAACAAATGTCTAGAGACCTACCTCAGGTGTATCACTTCAGAAAAGTAACATCTATGGGTACAATGGTTACCTCTAGCCGAATGGTGGTATAATACTAACTATCATGCCGCCACCAAGATGACTCCAAATGAAGCAGTTTATGGTCAACTCCCACCTTCACCTACTTCTTATATCCCTGGATGCTCTAAGGTACAAGCAGTGGATCAACTCCTACAGAACCGTGCAACCATGCTTGCCCAACTCAAAGATAATCTCCATCAAGCTCAGAATCACATGAAGCAACAGGCAGACCAACATCGTTCAGAGTGCACATTTCAAGAAGGGGACCAGGTATTCTTGAGGCTGCAACCATACAAGCAAACATCACTCAAAGACAAGGGTCGTCAGAAATTATCTCCAAAATTCTACGGATCGTATCAAATACTTTAGCGCATTGGAGAAGTAGCCTACAAGCTAGCCTTGCCACCCACTGCAAAAATCCATCCAGTCTTCCATGTCTCATGCCTTAGGAAAGTGGTAGGGAACAATTGCAGAATTCAAACCAGTCTACCGGAATTGGATGAAGAAGGTTCCATTTGGCTCCAACCTGAATAGGTTCTTGACACACGAGAATGGTACCTACGCGGCCACACGATCAAGGAAGTTCTCGTCAAGTGGAAAGACACCTCTCCAAAAGATGCAACCTGGGAACCAACTGCTATGGGGTAAACTGCACGGGATGAAAACTACCCTCAAAGGCCTTCCTGGGACCTTCGACAGACTGTAAGATTATATGCAAAAGCTACCAATTACACACATGTTCATCTATCAAACATAACTTGATAGGGTATGGAAAGAGGATCACCTTTGGTTCCTTCTATATTCGCTTGGGGATCTCCGTGTGGTAAGAAGAACTCCTTCTAAGTCGGCTTGAAGATAATTCCTGCACAAAGGACAAGGCAAACCAATCACAGCATACGCTTCTAAAAACCAATGTAGGAATCCGTAACAAACATGTATAAATGTATAACTTAACTACTCAACTCGACAAGCATCAGAATGAACAAATAAATGCACAATATCACCGACACTTTGGAGTAGGGAACACAACTGCAGTTCTATATTCAGAATGGAAGAGTGATTACAACAATCCATTGTATCAGCCTTCCTTACCCCTTCTTCCTCTCTTTCTCTCTCCTTCTTTCAGCTAGCTCCTTCAAGAATATGACAGTTCACAACAGCTCTATGGGCTATCCTTCCAAATGCTCTGATCCCTTTTGCAATGGCCCTCTTGTTGTTTATATAGCAATCGAATTAGGGCTTCCAAGCTCCATCTAGAGTTTATTAGGGTAAAAACCATGAACCTGCCCTGTTTACAAGCTTTTTCCCATTTGCCTTCATTCTCATAATAGAATTTCTCCAAATATCTTGATTTTTGGAGTTTCCTTGCTTTTCTTGCACAAATTTAGGGATGTAATATCTAGAATTTTATGAGCAGATTCGTTGGCATGACCTTTTGAACATCACTTAAGTTCACTAATGCTCCCCCTGGTCTAACCACAAGAGTTAGCAGGGTGACTAATGCTCCTTTATGCCTGGTAACAAGCTTTATAAAGCAGGTTGTCAGTGTATAGAGAGTGTAAGTGTGGATTCTGGGCCTGCAATTGTGGTCATTGCTTCAGTCATATTGTCTTTCACCTTTGAGTTGATTAGGAGGTCAATTTTTCCTATAACAAATGCCCCCTAAAGTATGAGATCAGATGCAGAGACGATGGTCGAAATACTTTATGAAAAAACACTGTAATTTGTTGTCAAAATATTTGTAGAGAGAGAGAGAAGTTTTGGGCGGCAAGGA
>APFE031041987.1:260495-297228 GCA_000404065.3 Pinus taeda
TTTATGAACAGAGATTATCAAACGTTGCACTTAAGAATAGAAATTTCCTGGGATAGAATAGTTATTTGTATTTTCGCTCTTTAGATTAAGTCATCCATCCATTATCATTAATTAGAAAACCAGTCACTTATCCATCCCATTTTTATTCATTATTGGGAAACTGGTCCCATTATCTCCAGTCAGAGCCACCATACCAAAGTGAAAAGGAGCTGCATTAAGCTCCGGATCGGGTGGTTTTCCCCGATGTTGATGCAATGATTTTCGAGGCATCAACACCTCCTCACAGAGAGACAAATTTCTCTATTGGGATGGTACTAGGAGTAGCACCAACATCCAAGGCTCCATATAGGATGAGCACCCTAGAGTTGGTTGAGCTAACATTATAGTTGAAGTGGTTGACAAGGGCTACATAAGGTCAAGTGTGTATCCATTGGGAGCACCAATATTATTTGTAAAGAAGAACGATGTAACCCTTTGATTGTGCATTGATTATGGATAACTAAATAATGTAACCATCAAGAACAACTACCCATTACCAATAATCAATTATCTCTTTGACCAGTCAAGAAGAGCAACATTTTTCTCCAAAATTGACTTGAGGTCAGGCTACCACCAAGTGAGAATCAAGGAGGAAGATATCCCTAAAACGGATTTCATAGTAAGGTATGGGCATTATGAATTCGTATTGGTATCTTTTGGACTTAACAATTCCCCTTCCATGTTCATGGGTCTCATGAATAGAGTACTACGTCCTTACTTGGACAAGTTTTTCATAGTGTTTGTTGATGACATACTAGTTTATTCAATCACAAAAGAAGAACATGAAAAACATTTGGTTGCAGTGTTACAACCATTCAGAGAAGGCAAGCTCTATGCAAAGATCATAAAGAGTGACTTATTCCAGTCAAAGATACATTACCTAGGGCATAATGTCTCTAAGGAAGGCATATTAGTTGACCCTGAAAAGAACAAAGCCATAAGGGAGTGACCAAATCCAAAGAATGTGGATGGGGTTAGGTCATTCATTGAATTGACAGGATAATACAAGATATTTATTTGAAATTTCTCCAAAATAGGTCATCGCATTATAACTTTGCAGAAAGAAGGGAAAAGATTTGAGTGGGCTACACAATGTGCAAAAATATTTGAGCAGTGGAAATAATTTCTCACCAATGTGCCAGTGCTAAGAATTGTAGATCCTAACAAGTATTTCATGGTGTGTGGATATGCATGCAAATAAGGAATTGACAGAGTCTTAGTGGAGGAAGGGAAAGTAATGTGTTGTGAGTCCAAAAAGTTGAATAAATATGAGGAAAATTATGTGACACATGATTTAGAATTGGTTGTTATAGTTCATCCTTTAAAAATGTGTAGGCACTACCTCCTTGGCAGGAAGTTCATGCTAATGCCAGACCATAGTATACTCAAATATTTGTTTGGACAACTAAATTTGAATGCTAGGCAATCAAGATGGTTTGCCATGCACATAAAATTTGACTTTGAGATTAAGTACATAAAAGGTAAGGGAAACAAGGTTGTTGATGTCATGAGAAGAAGAATCCAATTCAATCACTTGGCAGTGGTAAGTTTGTATGCAATAGATCTAGAAGAAAGAATCAAAACCATTGGACAACAGGATGAAAAATACTTGCAAATGAAAGAAAAATTGCAACAAAGTGGTGAGAATGGAGGATATCATCTCACTGAGGATGAGTTAGTTGGGTTCAAAGGAAAAAATTATGTGCCTTATAGCGATGAAATAAAAAAGGCTAATAATGGAAAATTTCCATGTTAAGCCTCACTTAGGCCACCGAGGGTATCAGAAGACCCTCACAACTATTAAAAAGTATTATCACTAGCCAAATATGAAGAAATAAGTGGAAGATTTTGTGGCAAGATGCATATAATGCTAGCAGGTAAAGGCTGAATGCAAACATCTAGTAGGATTTTTGTAGCATATCCCTATTCTGGAATGGAAGTGGGAGGTAGTTTCTATGGATTCCATTACAAGATTGTTTAAAACATCTAAGCAACATGATGCACGAATGGTAGTGGTGGATAAAATTAGCAAGTAGCTCATTTTGTGGTAGTCAAATCCACCAATTCCACTAGTGATATAACAAAAATATTCATAAAGGAGATTGTGAGGCTACATGGCATTCCTAAGAATATTATGCTAGATAGAGATGATAAATTCACCTCCAAGTTTTGGAAGGAACTGTTTGTAGGATTGGGTATGTTACACAAAAATATCGTCACCATGACTATTTGCAGTTAGTATGGGTCTATCATCACTTATACTGTCCTCCTAAGCAAGTCTCAGACCTCAGCCCTTCTTGTCAAGCTTTGAAAATGAGAGAAAGACATTGAAAATTAATAAAGCTCTGCTTCCGCACTTTCTCTCACTTTTGCCTGCGGGCTCACACCCTTTGTTCATGTTACCTACGTATCTGCACACTCTGTCTGTAAAGGGAGGGTGCGTAGCCCTGTGAAAGTCAAAAGGCGCAATTTTTATCTTAAAAAACTCACTTTGGGTTAATTCTAGATGATTCTAGAAGGAATTTTGACGTGGATCGTTCGCTCCAAAGTGGTTCATGCATCCCAAAAGAGAAGGAGCTAATCCCTTGTTAGGAGGAGCTATCCCTTTGAAGGAGGATTCTATCCCTTTGAAGGAGGACCTAGTAACTTCCTCCATTGCACTATAAATTGAGGCATTGGGTTAGTGGCTAGGGAGGTTAGAAGCTAAACATTTTTGAGGTAAATGCTAATGGAATTGGGATTCCTAGATAAACTGAGAGGAGCGATCACAATACGTTTTGGTTTTCATTGGGAAGTGAGTGAAGCTTTGTTCAAAGTAGAGGATACTTCTGTGTGCGACCCTGGGGGAGCTTGTACGCATCAAGGCACAGGTTGTAAGTTCTTCTTCATTTGAATTAATACAATCAGATTCATTTTTCTCAACAAATTGTCTTATGGTTTGTTCATTAATCTCCTTGATCATTATGATGAATATGCTTTATGATATTGGCTTTTTCAGGTGCTATTTAATTGTTTGCTTGTTTGTGTTTGCAGAATTGCACTTCAAGGAAGCTCATTTGGAGCGAGGGAGCGAGGCTTCCACAAACTTGCATTGGACCCAAGGTAGGCCTAAAACACTTGTTTTCCTTTTTTTTTAATTGCATATTTAGAGAAAGATAGTTTTTTATTGGCTTGCTTGTCACTAGATATCTTTAGATACTAGGGAGGTGGATCTTGTCCGCAACCTCGACTCATTCTGTGTGACACTAGACAACTCAGTGGTCTTTTCATATTTAGAGAGTCTGAAAAGATCGTAAAGAGAGACTCCATGGTGGTCCCTTTATCGTAGTTGTTAACCGAGGGCGACAAAAGGTTAATAATATACCTAGATCAGTTACTTTTCTGTATTTTAATCTATTGAACCTCGATAAAGAGAAACCTTTTTCCAATAGATGTCGACCTCATTTTGTTACGAGTACGAGGCGATGGACTAAACTTTTGTTTTGTCATGACACTTTAACGAGCTCAGTAACAAAAACTTGGGATTTTTCATTTTTTAACAAGTAAGAAAAAGAACCTGAAAGAATGCTCAGGTCATCTTTAGCATTTTTAATGAGCAGCAAGACACAACTCAGGATTTTTTCAGTTTAAAGAGCGAGAAAAAAGTGCCTAAAAAGGATGCTCCATTGGTCTTTTTCAGTTTATGAGCTGGAAAAAGATAAAAAAATAGGTGCTCAGAGCATCATTTGCATATATTTAACGAGTGCAAATGATGAAAAACTCGGGGATGCTTATATTGTTTAAAGAGCGATAAAATATCCCTAAAAGTGCTTTACTGATTGTGGTATGGATGTTTAACGAGCCCTACTACAAAAACTCAGAGATGTTTATATTTTTTAAAGAGCAATAAAATGTCCCCAAAAGTGCTCTATCTATCGTTGCATAGATTTAACGAGTGAAAAAAACTTGGTGATGTTTATATTTTTTAAAGAGTAATAAAATATCCCTAAAAGTGCTCTATTCGTCTTTGTAGAAGTTTAATGATCCCAAAGAAGAATACTCGAGGTTTTTTGGATTAATGAGCAAGGAGAATACCATAAAAAGAACGCTCGATCTTTCTCGATCTCATTCTTGACATTAGAAGGGTCTACGCCATGCATTTCCTCATAAGACCAACGAAAAATGTCACGGAAGTCCCTAAACGAGTAGGTGAAGCTCACAATTTCCTCAGGATTGTGATTGGCTCCACTCTGTATGTTTTCCACAATGCCTGTCATGATAGAAATATCGTGGAGCAATGTTTGTGAAATATTGCCCCTGTTTCCTTCTGAGTCCAAAAGTTGGATAGTCGTATACGGTGAGGAAACAATTTCACGTACGCTAGGTGATAGGATTTGAAGAGGCATCATGTCTGGATCAAATATTGAAACATGATGGTGTGAATCCTCCCAAGGTCGCTCTTCTAAACTCGTGACCTCCCTAATGGCTTCGTCCATATGTAGGAATTGATTGAGTGGATTGAAAGAAGGAGCGGTTATGGGAGGGGCAGTGGTACCATTAGCCGAAACCAAAGTGATCGGAGATTCGGATGCAATTTGAATGGATTCGCAGGCCAATTTAGCTGGCGACATCGGAATTTGTTCTCCGTAAGTGTCAATGTCTGAAGGAGCTGGTAGGATCCATGGATCAGTCTATTCATGAGGAATATATGAAAGCATATTGACCGACTATGGGACCTGGGGCAGCTGTAGAGGAAAACAACCCATCAGGGAGGAAGCCTTCAATAGGCCAGTACCTAAACTGGCATAGTAGCCAGTTGCACCTCCTACTAGGGGTACAAAGCCACTTGGTAATGGGGAATAATCAGGGGTGCATAAAGACAACTGATCCACGGTAATGATCTTTCCATCCAATGGAAATTGGATGATACGAAAGATAGTGGATATGAAGACCATCATGGCATATGTCCAATTGCGACCTAGTAACAGATTATAGTCAAGTTCCTTGTGCACGACTTCTACGTCAACCGTTACTGTTTTCCTAACCAAAGTGATGGGAAAACTGGCTAAGTATCCTTTTGGGTCAAAGGTGTAGCTGTCGAAAGCTTTAAGGGAGTTCAACGGTGGGGATAGGGTTGGGGAACCCAAGGCGAGCCAACATGAAGCCGACATGACGTAGGTTGAAGCACCTTCGTCGATGATAGTTCGATGTATACCTTTACCTTTCGAAGTGATATGCACCTAAAATGCAAGCTGGTGGGAAAGGGGAGGTTTACACTTGTCCATGTCGAAAATAAGAAGCATGGAATTCGTAGGGTCAATACCCCTGATAGCCAAAAGCAAAGCTTTCCTTTGGCTGGGGCATGTTTGTAAGACTTCGAGCGCCGACATAGCTGACGACTCTTGCACCAAATCCTCTATAATGTTGTAGTGTTGGGCGACACGTGCAGATGTGTTGTGCGTTGTGTGTCGAAGTTCCCCCTTGGGGGGTCGAATTACAAAGTCCTTAACCGGCCTTTCGATATGCAAATCGTTGGGCATCGATGGGTTTTGACCTGTGGATGGTTCTGCTGCTGGAGTGACAAGAGCTCCATAAGATTTGGCTATTGTGGCTAGTTCTACAGTTTCAAATGTGTAAACAGTAGAACTTCCTTCACCAGCTGAAGGATGTTGTGATCCTTGTTCTGCTGATGTAGTAGGCTTGGCCCCTTCCTCAATTTGAGGAGAAAACACAAGCCTTATGCCATTCAGATATGTCTTGGTTACCCCAGGTCTAGGTGCCTTGGAAACCTCAGCATGTTTGCTTGATGACCCCACCTCCATGGGCTGTGCTGATATGGTTTGGTGTTGGCTTGGTGAAGTAGTTATATGCATTTTCAAGGCTACCTCAATGAAGGTGTCCCATGCCATGTTCTTCTCTACCAACTGATGGAGTACTATAACCTTTATCAGGCTATAGTGAAAGAGGTTGGGGTAATTATCTTTTCCTTTCAATTGCACCCTTTCAAACATTTTGGTTAGGCTCTTATACAAGTGGTTGCACAAATGGGAGTTTTCGGGGGATGGAGGTCGCGCGCGTAGGGTTAGGGTAAAACCCTAGGTCTTTACTGTTTTACTGCAGCCTGCCTTCCCTGTTCCGGTGCCGCTCTCTGTTACTTGTCGTTTCCGTTCACACCCGTCGCTTTCAGTTAATGACCTCTGGCTGGAATATGGGGGACAATATGGAGGTAGAGGTTGTGGATTATTCCAAGGAGCCATTCCCTAACCGCGTCATATTCGGTAACCCTAGTTTCTATTTGCAGATTGATACTTCTTTTCCATTGCCTATTCTGGAATCAGCCAGCCCCTCGCTTGTCGTCTCTTTACCTCGACACTGCTCGGTTCCCCCGAATTCTGGGTTGCATCCCGTGCATACTCCGCGTCTCGAAGCCCCCCTCTTTTGCCTGGCACCCTCCACATTTTATCCTCGCACACCCCCCCCTCTCCATCCTTCGACCCTCTTTCATCTTTTTTCACTAATCCCCCTGTGGATATCCCGGTATCCGCTGCGGCTCATCCACCTTTCTCGAGTGCCCGACCGTCTGGCTGTTTCGAGACCCCTGCGGTAATGGTTAGGCCTGCAAAACATAACCCTCTGGAAGGCATCCCAAACCCATTGGTGGACCATCCATCGGCTCCTCGCACCAGCAAAAGAAAGTCGAAGTGCATTAAGGCGACCACAAAGGATATCACCATCAGGTTCGATGAGACTTTGGCTATTGGTGAATTTGTTATCGTGGCATGCACTGTGCTGGTTGGACATGTGCGTAGTCGGGCTTACTCAGCCAACAGGATGACCCAATGGGTTAAGGAGATTTGGGGAGGTTTACTGAAAGATATACCAGAAGTACATGTCCTTCCAAGAGGATGGTTTTCTCTACATTTTTCTAAGGAAAACTACACGGATCTGGTATTGGCCAGGTACTGGCATATCAAGATGGCTCTGGTTCTTCTCAAGTGATGGAGCCCATTATTCGATCCTGAACATGAACAAATTGGGGCTGGACCGATTTGGGTGCGCTTTCCAGGGCTCCCTTTACAGTTCTGGTGTGAGGAAGTTTTTATTAGGATTGGAAATGCTTTGGGCACATATTTAGATCACGACTGTACCTTTGTGGAATCGAAAAACAGAACCCTTGCTCGCATTCTGGTCCACTTGGATACTCGTGAGGGTCTGGAGGAAAAGATCACTCTTCAGTGGGGGAAGTACATCAGGGTTTAGATCTTGGATTACGAAGGGGTTCCGTTTCGCTATAGGCAGTGTCATAAGGTGGGACATATTTTCAAAGACTGCCCACTCAATCGGAAATCTGAGGACTGCCCAAAGATTACGCCTACACCATCCAGGGTAAATTCTCTGGTCGGCTCGTGCCCTGCTCACTCGGGTCCTCCACCTGCGACTTTCTCTCCTATCTCCAAATTTGTGGATACAGGCCTCAGACAACTGTCATCGCCACTGACTAGGGCTCATTCTGCAGCTGAAGCCTCGATAGCTTCGGGTATTCCTTTGAACCCTTCTCTCTCATCTCTTGATTTTACTGCATCTGTGGCTGTCTCCTCGGCACAAACATCCATGGCGCATTGCATCTTGTCCACTCCCCCTCTTATTATCTCGACGGCCCCCTCCTTGATCTCACTATCGACATCTTCTATTTCGCCGTCATCCTCTGGGATATCTCCCCCTCACCATTACTTCCTTCGGTCCAGATCCCACTCCAAGGGTTTCCCAATCCGACAGAATGGTTTAGGTCTCACTTTGCCTGGGGCGATTCCCCTGTCTTCTAGGGGTAGGAAGTCAGATCTCTCCAAGGCTATCAAGCGCGCTGGGGCGGAGGTCGCCTCTGGCCGTCAATCCACTATTGATGGGGTTCTTAGAGTAGGAAATACCCCGTGGGATGTCCCTCCATGAAGTGCCTATCTTTCAATTGGAGGGGCTTGGTTAGTGCCTCCAAGAAATTAGCCTTAAGAAGACTCATTGAGGTTGAATCAATTGAAATTATCATGCTTCAAGAAACTCTTGGTAAGGCTGATCATATCTCCCACTCCCTACAAGCTATGTTCCCGAGCTTGACATTTTTCGCTTCAGATGCTGCTGGGAGATCGGGGGGAATGGCTATAGGTTATAACTCTCGCCCCATCAGAGTTGAGGCATCCTGGGGGGGATTAGGTTTCTTGGGACTTGATATTTTCTCTATTGATCTTGGCATGATTTTTTGGATTGTGAATGTATATGGACCTTGTCAATAGAGGGAACAATTTTGGCAGCATTTACTAAATCTCCATCTTTTGGATTCAGATCATACTATTATTGGAGGGGATCTAAACTTTTCTTTGGGGTACAGTGAGTCTTGGGGGTCTGCGGCTCAGATAGATCCTATCACCGATCATATGTCAAATCTGCTAGTACATACCAACTTTATTGATGTCCCCATGCAAAAACCTCTACCTACCTGGAGGAACAGAAGGGTGGGCGATGTAGCTCTGGCACGTAGACTCGACAGATTTTTAATGAAAGGTCCGCTCTTGCAATAGCTGCATCACTACAAGCAATGGGTGGGTACGGGGGGCATATCATATCATTCTCCTATATATCTGGAAATCCTGGGGCCTTTGAAAAAGCCGAAAGCCCCTTACAAATTCAATCATGTCTGGTTGAGAGACCCTGATTACATCAAGATGGTTACTGATTTTGGGGTTGCAAACCCCATCCATCGAGCAGAGTCCTTTGCTAAAGGTTTTTGCAACAATCTCTCTGAGCTCAAACATCTCTCTATTAATTGGGCCAAGGAAAAACTCTCACGGGAAAACTCACAACTCGCTCATATTGAGATGGAGCTGGGCTCGTTACTTGATGACCGAAATTTGGGTTTCATCTCTGCAGATGATAAGATTCGCTTGATTGAGCTGGAAAACCAGAAGGCCTATATTCTAAAGGAGCGCGAGGAATCCATGAGGCTGAGGAGTAGAGAAATATGGTTAAAAGCTAGGGACGATAATACTAGGTTCTATCAAAATTATGCCAAGGGGCGAAAGGTATCTAATACCATTTGGAATCTTCCTCTGCTTAAGGGAGGCCTTGCTGATACCTTCCACAAGCTATCACACCTTGGTACTTCACATTTCAGGAACCTGTACAAATACCCTCGTGTTGCAAATCTTCCTGATATTATTAATGTGGCCGGACATTTTCCAAGGTTTGTCTATGAGGACGATGTAGAAGTGCTTCGTGCACTAGTCACTTCTGGTGAACTTGAAGGCACGTTAAAATGGTTCAAAAAGGACAAGAGTCCAGGCCCGGATGGTTGGACCATCGAATTCTATTTGGCATTTTATGAAATCCTGGGGCAAGACTTATTGAAAGTGGTGGAGGAGAGCAGAACTTCGGGATCCCTATATCATGCTATCAATTCGACCTTCATAGCCCTTATCCCAAAATCTGATTCTCCATCCTCTTTTGATGATTATCGACCTATATCCTTGTGTAACTGCCTATACAAGATTATTTCTAAGATTATTTCCAATCGTCTTAGGCCAATTCTCTCAAAGAACATTGCTCCTCAACAATTTGCTTTCCTCGAATCTAGACAGATCCATGAAGCCATTGGATCGACTCAGGAAGCCATCCATTCTATATGGACCAAGCATTTAAAAAGCATCATTCTCAAGATTGACTTATCCAAAGCCTTCGATCGGGTCAGCTGGCTTTATATTAAAATGCTTCTTATTCACTTGGGCTTCCCTCACATCTACATTTCTTGGATTATGGCCTGTATTACCACTCCCACATACAGTGTCCTCATTAATGGCTCGGCCTCACATTTCTTTAACTCTGAAAGGGGGCTTAGACAGGGCTGTCCCCTATCCCCTCTGCTCTTTCTTATTGTCATGGAGGGTCTTAGTCGCTTAATTTCGTCAGCCAAGAGGAATGGAGATATTTGTGGCCTCAAGACTTCGGAGGACTGCTTTCTTATCCATCTCCTTTTTGTGGATGATGTGCTTATTATGCTTGACGGCAGCATTCGGGATTCCAGATCTTTCTCCAAGATTCTACTCCTCTTCTTGTCTGCTACTGGGATGCTTGCGAACCACTCTAAATCCACCATCACCTTCACCCGTACTTCTGTTCAAGAATCCCAATTTGCTCATCAAGTCTTTCCATTCAGTATACACCCTTTGGACAGAGGTCTCAAATATCTGGGTTTTTGGCTTAAACCTACCTGCCAGAGAATTACAGATTGGGTATGGCTTGTTACAAAATTTGAGAAGAGACTATCCATCTGGAGTTATAGATTTTTATCCAGGACGGGCAGGTTGGTTCTTATCAAATCAGTACTGGAAGCTACCCCAGTTTTCTGGATGGCTCTGGCATGGATACCCAGGAACATCCTATCTCGCCTGAAACAAATCTGCAACAGATATCTCTGGAACAAGAATCAAGATAAAAAATTATTTGCATGGATCAACTGGCAAAAGATTGCATTGCCAAAGAAATGGGGTGGATGGGGTCTGAAAGACCATCCACTTTTCGCCCAGGCCTTAGTTGCAAAAATGGGCTGGACTTTGTTGACTGGTCAGAATCTATGGACCCATATCACATATCATAAATATATCTGGCCACATAACATGTTGGATTGGGTTCGCCTACCTTCTTGGCCGACGACTGGTAGCTCATCTATATGGAAAGCATTGATACACTCCCTTCCTAACATAAGAGACAATCTGGTGTGGATAATCAATGATGGTTCCCTGGGTAGGATCGGGTTAGATCCGTGGATTGGTAGTGGAGGTAGACACTTACTTTCTAGAGACCTCATCATGCATCTTCACGCACATGGGATCAAGGTATTCTCGCACATTGCAGACCAACAGAATTCGAATATCTTTTCACAAGCATGGAAAACTGCTCGACAAATCGATCTTCCCCTCCAATGGCACCAAGAATGGCATGAATATATAACTGCATTATTTGAATCCCATATAAGGATAAAAGAGGGACCTGATGAATTAGTTTGGTGTCTGGCAGAAAATGGTATATATGCCCCAAAGTCAGGTTATAGTGCCCTAATACTGCACAAAAGACCAGATCAGATATTGATTTGGTGGAAATAAATTTGGAAGCTTACAACACCTCCACGCACCAGATTATTCTTCTGGTGCATTCTCAGAGATATTTACCTATGGGGGAGCATCTAAATCATAGAGCTATTTATGGGCCAACCTGGTGTATACTGTGCAAATGTGAATCAGAATCTATGGAACATCTTTTCCTACTCTGCATCGCATTACAATCTCTTTGGCGGAGTATATCCACATCCATTCGTTTCACTGGGACTTGGGTTGGCATTGATCTTAGCAGCGCATGGGATGACTGGTCTGGCAGGCATAAGGGATCTAAATCACAGAGTCTCCCCTTGCTTGTTTGTTGGCACATATGGCAGGCTCGTAACCGTTTCATATTTGAACAGAGCTATATGTTGGCTGCACATAGAGGCTAGCATTATTTCTATATATAATGAATTTCCAGACCCCAATCCACCTAGAGAGAGGCACACTCGTCCACCTCCCTGTATTGACAAAACTATTCCCTGGGCATTTTTCGATGGGGCTGCAAATCAACAGGGTTGCAGAGGGGGATTCATTCTATATATAAATGAACAACATTTCTACAAAGTTAAGATGGGATTAGGAGTTGGCACCAATAATTTCGCGGAACTCATTACCCTTCGCCATTTATTGCATTTCTCCTCGGGTCATCAGTGCCTCAATATTAATATTTTTGGGGACTCTAATATTAGTATAAACTGGTTCAATCGCATATCTATTTGTCACATACACACACTCAGCAACATATTAAATGAAGTGAACCTCTTCAAGGCAGAATTTAATAGTATCTCTTGCACTCATATTTATAGGGAATATAACTGCAGTGCTGACAAATTATCCAAGGAGGCCGCGACATTACCCAGAGGAGAATGGGTGATACAAGAGCAGAGGGGGACTGATGAATTCCGATATTATCATCGACCTTATATAGATCAGCATTATCAAGGGGACCTGGGTCCTCGAATCACAAGTGTTTTTTTTGTAAAGTTCAGGAACACAATTTTTGAAATCTTTTTTATGTTAATCTGACATATATTTTTGAGATATTATACTGAAAGGGGCCCTGTGTGGCTTATGTATAGGCTTTTACAGACATAAAATAGTTTTTACAGCTACCTTTGGGTAGATCGCCCTGCGTGGTGTATATGGACAGCTTAGAGCCACTCATGTTTAGTACACGGGTGACTCTGATTACAGCATATGCACATCATCTACAATATGTAATTTTCTCTATATTAATGAAAATTACGGATTTTTCCAGTGGGAAAAAAAAAGTGGTTGCACAAATTGAGAGACTTGGCAGCTGTAAAGTGCATGAGCAGCCTTATGTGGTATTAATATAGCCTAGAAAATCTGCCTTCACATGTGAAGAAATTCATGACAACCTTCATCAATGGTGCATATCTCTCTAACAAGTATCTGAATGGGAAACCATGTGAGTGAGCTCCTTTGTATTGTGATTTCAAGTAGGGTTTGTACTCTTCTAGGTCTAGGTTCATGCCTTTGAACCAGTTTACACCATGGTTTGGTATGCATGTAGCTTGAGAGATGCAATCCACTGAAAACATGAAATCAGTCCCCGCAATGGTGATCTTGTCTTCCTTCAAGGTGAGGGAAAATATACTTGTGAGATGCTTATGGTAACCTACTTCCTGCACTCTTTGACAAAACCCTAAATAATTGACATCTTCAAAGCATTTCATGACAAACGGGGAGGAGGTGATTTCATTGCAATTAGAGGGCTCAAACCTCAGTATATTTCCCGCCTTATTTTACTTCCTCTTCTCTGATGGTGATGAGTTAGGCTCCATACTTCAAACCCTAGATGAAAGGCAAGCAAAAACAATGAAATTTTTTGCTGTGAGGGAATGAGATGGTATGATGGACTTAGGAGTTGCCTAAATTTTAAAGGAAATTTAGGAGGGTAGGGGATGATTTCAGTGAGTAGGGGAAGAATGAAATTTGGGAAATGAGTGAGGGGAGGGGGTGGAAAAGGCCAAAACATAGGCCTAGCCTAGAAAGAGATAGAAAACACATCCACAGTTATGCCCCTACCATAAACGTGTTTTCTATCTCTTTCTAGGGTAGGCCTATGTTTTGGCCTTTTACACCCCCTGCCCTCACTCATTTCCCAAAATTCATTCTTCCCCTACTCACTAACATCATCCCCTACCCTCTTAAATTTCCTTAAAAATTTAGGCAACTCCTAAGTCCATCATACCACCTCACTACCTCACAACAACAAATTTCATTGTTTTTTTTTACTCATCACCATCATAGAAAAGGAAGTACAACAAGGGGGGAAAGATACTGAGGTTTGAGCCCTATAATTGCAATGAAATCACCTCCTCCCCATTTGTCATGAAATGCTTTGAAGATGTCAATTATTTAGGGTTTTGTCAAAGAGTGCAGGAAGTAGGTTACCATAAGCATCTCAGAAGTATATTTTCCCTCACCTTGAAGGAAGACAAGATCACCATTGCGGGGATTGATTTCATGTTTTCAGTGGATTCCATCTCTCAAGCTACATGCATACCAAACCATGGTGTAAAATGGTTCAAAGGCATGAACCTAGACCTAGAAGAGTACAAACCCTACTTGAAATCACAATACAAAGGAGCTCACTCACATGTTTTCCATTCAAATAATTGTTGGAGAGATATGCACCATTGATGAAGGTTGTCATGAATTTCTTCACATGTGAGGGCATATTTTCTAGGCTATATCAATACAACATAAGGCTACTCATGCACTTTACAGTTGCCAACCCTCTTAATTTGTGCAGCTACTTGTTTAGGATCCTAACCAAAATTCCTGAAAGGGTGCAATTGAAAGGAAAAGAGCATTACCCCAACCTCTTTCACCATAGCCTGGTAAAGGTTATAGTACTCCATCATTTGGTAGAGAAGAACATAACATGGGACACCTTCATTGAGGAAGCCTTGAAAATGCATATAACCACTTCACCAAGCCAGCACCAAGCCATATCATCACAACCCATGGAGGTGGGGTCATCAAGCAAACATGATGAGGTTTCCAAGGCACCTAGGCCTAAGGTAGCCAAGACGTATCAGAGAGGCAGAAGGCTTGTGTTTTCTCCTCAAATTGAGGAAGGGGCCAAGCCTACTACATCAGCAGAATAAGGATCACCATCACATCATGAGGTTTATTTGCATGATGAGGAGCCCATTGAGCATGAATTTGACCTAGATGACTTGGAGGCACAAGATGAGCATCAAACCCTACAACAAGTCATCAAAGAGAAGGATTCTCAGATCATGGAGCTCAAGGACAATTTGGCAAGGGCCAAATTCATCATGTTATTCCTTGAGCAAGAAAACAATCAACTTAAGGCAAAACAACTAGTCATTGAGAAAGAGAAATTCAAAGCCAAGAAGCAATAGATGAAAGGCAAGGTAGTGGTGGACCATGAGGACACTGAGAAGCATGAAGGACATGTGGCAAGGAAGAGAGTAAGGACAATGGGTCTTAGAAAGGCACTTCAGAGGGAAAGAGAGCAAAAGCCACTAATGGAAGAATTGACCTTTGAAGAGAGGATTACCATGGAAATAAATGAGGGCAGGGAGTTTTGGCTTGACAAAGTAAATTTCCACCTTGAAAATATCCTTTACAAGGCCAACAGGGACAACAAGTTGCAAAGGAAAATGGTCATCCACTACTACAAGGAAAATCAACTTTGCAAGAGCAAAATCAAGGAGTTGAAGGCCCAACTAGATGAAACCCTAATCAGCCAAGAGGAGAAGGGTAAGTTATATTTTATTGCTGATGAATCCATGGTTGCATAATATACCTCATCAGGCATCTATGGAAAAATTTTGGGAGGATTGGAAGAAAATTTTGTGTTTTGGTGCAGACTGGTGCATACTTGCAATTTTTGTCTAGGAGTGCAGCGAGCTCACAATGTGTTTCTTCCTCAAGGCTCCAAATGATGGAAAATAAGTATTTTTGGATATATGACCCCTTCTCAAAACCCATTTTTCCACTTTCCTGGTCTAGGGCTCAGTTTTTGAGAAATTTTCAAAAAAGGGGCCAAAAATCACCTTGCTGCCCCTCTTTTTCCATTTTGCTACACACCTGGAGACACCTTGGGAGAATGGCCATATCTCAGCCAAAAATGGGTCATTTTGAGTGCACACATACTCTAAAGACATATAAACTCTCCCATATGGCCTCCAACAACTCGCTGCGCACTTGGAAATTTATGAGATTTTTATAAAATTTTCACTGTGTAATTTTTTGTAATTCCTAGTTCGACTTTGGTAAAAGTCAAAAGGGTGATGTAAACGATGTAATTGACTAATAATAGTGTAAATATGATGTTATAGTGGGAAATTAGTCTTGTTAATTTATTTTTATGTAAACATAGGCCTCATTAAAGAAGAAACTCAAGTCAAAGTCTAAATGAAAAGTTTGTATTCAACCTTCTCAGTCTCAGTTGTTGGTTGAGATATTCATGGGAATTGTTCCACCACTCATGGATTCGACCCCTGATGGTGGGGAAAATGTTTATTTTGGTCTATATGTATCATTTTCTCAGTCAGAGAGAAGGGTTGGACATCTGAGGAGAAAACTCTTGTAGCTTTGTGCTTGAGCATTTTCAGGAAATCAAAGGAACAATGGTAGCTATTTTCTAGGAACTCTTGTGCAATGAGTTTGTGATGTTGTATTTTCTCTGTTATAGTTTCATATGAAAGATATTCATATTCTCTTTCAATTCATCAGTTCTTCAATGGTTTTTCCTTAAGTTTATAAGCATAATTCTTTTAATAAAGCTCTGTTTTGATGGGAATATCATTATGTGTTATTTTCTTTCTTGCTTAATGAATTCATGATATATATTCTCATTAAGATCTCTTGTTTCTTCTAAACACTACACTACACTGACAACCCTAAGCCATCACAAAACTATTGCTACCTTGCTCATTTATATCTTTGTTGTTGTTACCCTTTTGATGCTTTGACATAGTTACTTGGTTTTCATTCCTTGTCCAACATCAAAACCCTAAATTTTCAAAACCTATCTGAGCCTAGCATATCTAGCCTAAAATCAGTTTTATATTCTAGTCAGTTATTTAGCTGTGATCTCATAGAGAGAGCCCTCTCTAGTTTGGTAGGGCTAGCTAGAAAACTGAAAGCTTGGTCTGTGGTTACCTCTGTCAATTCCTCTCAGCGTGGGACATTGTGGAGGATAACAAAAAGTTTGGGTCAAACTTGGCCAAGTGGTAGGCTTTACAAGGCAACAAATTGGCAGAAACCTGACGCATGGAATCTGGCCACCAGAATGGGTGAATTTGTCGAACCGTTAATTTGTCCAGTGACCCTTATTTTCGGCAAATTTAAAAATGTATGATTATTATAATAAAAACAAAAAATATATATTAAGGGGTGATGGGATGCCACCCCCAACAACCAACAATTATATTTAAATAGGGGCAGGTGGGCAAACCCCACCACCACTTGACTATCCCAAACCTCACCATATGTAACCGCATATATTAACGACACATACCTCCAGTGAATCAAATGATGCAACAATTTTTTTTTTTTTTTTTTTTTTTTTTTTTTTTTTTTTTTTATTTATTTTTTTTTTTTTTTTTTTTTTTTTTTTTTTTTATTTTATTTTTATTTTTTTTTTTTTATTTTTTTTTTTAGTTATATTTCATGTTAAATATAACATGGTGGCGCCCAACCGTTAATGACTTTCCAAACATGTTTCAGCGGGTGTCGAATATGCCTGAATTAATAACCAATCGGACCGCCAGTGGAAAAACACACACCCAAAATAATGTAACGCCAAAACAAACCATGTCATGTAAAGTATGTCGCGTTTCATGTGTTATAATGATTATTTGAAATTTAATTGACGGTGCCACCGAACATCTTATGTGCCGCCATGAGTTGTATGTTAAATAAATTGCACCAAATCATGTCATAACCACTGACTGTCTAATATGAATCCCACACCAAATATATGTGCCAAAATGGGAGGCCCGCGGTTGGAACTTGGGACCTCCCAACCTCCCAAACGCTTTAAATATCATGCGCCAATTGGAAATCCAATGACTTATGTGTTGGTATGTCTGCCTCAAAATTTACATATGAACTCATCAATTCATTTAATCGAGAGAGCATAGAAGAGTAGCGGAACCCTGACCAGGCAGAGGGTGTGGAACCCTAAACGTGGAGAATCTTAAGACACTGAAAATATTCCCTTAGTGGGCTAGAGATGCCAGTGATAGAATTTGTCAATCTTATAATCATTTTCGCACATTTTCTCGCTAGGAGTCCAAATGTGCATTCAGAATCTCCATCTGAGCAGCAGAAATGTAGGTGTCCAGCAACAAAGAATCTTTGGAGAATCTTATGGCATCAGAAAGATTCCCTTGGAGGCACATTTTGACTAAGACAAAATGATGCCAACTTTATAGTCATTTTTCGTAGAATTTCAGAGGGAGCGTAATGGTGTGCTTAGAATCTTCATCTGAATAGCGAATTTTTCGGCCATCTTCAGGAAGGAATCTTTGGGGGAATCTTCAAATTTCCCGAGGGTCCAGAATTTGACGATGTCAGAAAGGGGCAAAGTTTATAGTCGTTTGACATGATTTCATGCCACGAATTTAGCGTTGGTATCTAGTTCAACAACTGAGCTTTGAATTTTTCAGCCATCCCCGAGAGTGGAGATATATGATGCAGTTATATCATGTTTTTCTTATGATTTGTTGAGATGATATTTTTGTTGTTGAGATCCCTGATTATCATTATGTTGAGGGATACTTGTATGCCACATCTTGTGAGATTTTATTATCTTGTCATGCTAAAGGAATGCCCATTTGAGTGAGAGTTCCTATAGGGAGAACGTCTTGTGGAGAGACATGCCACTCTTGTTGAGGGAATTTTCCCCTATGAGTGAGAGTTCTTGAGAATGTCTCGTGGAGAGACCTGCCACCCTGGTTGAGGCTATTCATCCTTGTAATGACAAAGAACATACCATGTACATCATCATCATTTGTAGCATTCAATGAATTAGCCTCCCCACTCTTGACACTAGGGCCTAGAGACGTAACCCACACTAGATGAACTCTATTATCAATGTGTTGTGTGTTCTTGATTTGATGGTTGTCATTATGTTTCATCTTTTTTATAGTATGCACATGTGGCTTTTTCATGCTCTTTTAAATGCAATTCTATGCTTAAGAGCAGTTTACTTCAAATCTTCTTATTAGCCCGATATCAATTTCCAGAATTGCAATCACATTAACTTGATAGTAAAATGCAGATAGAACATAAATGTAAACAATAGAAGACAAGCCAAGACAAGAGACACAATATGTGGCACCAGCTAGGGACAAACCCCAATGCGGGGAAACCCTTTGATCAATTCTTCTATATTATTCAATAATTCAATAGAAAGAGAGAGATAGTACAATTTCACAAATCTATGATTTTACAACAGCAACAATAAAACCCTAACCAACAAAGTCAAGGCTGGTCAAACAACTCACAAATGACCTCAAGTCGAACTTTGTCAACTCAGCCTTCAAAAACAATGATAGGTAGCCCAAAACAGTCCAAGAAAAGTGGTCAAACAGTGGTCAATGCATGTGCAACTCTGCAGTCAGTCCTAACTAGTCAACACTGGTAAAATCCGTGGTCAAAACAGGTCAACGTCTTGCTATCCAGAATTGTGGCTTGCTTGGAAGAGGCTCCCGACACTAATCTGTAGTCAAACTGACCTCTACGTTGGTCAATGTAGTCAAACCTAACCTAACTGCTCCTTTTAATGCCATGTTGAGGATAAATTGGTGGTGAGAAACACTGTTTGGTTTGCTGGCTGACCTTGACAAATTGTCAAGAAGTACAAATAAATTCATATCTCCATGAATACATGTCAAAACTGGATGATCGTTGGATCAATCCTACACCTCTCGATGAGAGGAATCCAAGAAAAATATTAGATTTCATAAATAAGGTGACCCACATGGAGTTTGACCCTAGTTGCCAATTTTAGCACTCCCTCTCAACTAGGGAGAACTCCATATGCTCATCCATCTGTCTGTCGATACTATCTCTGCCATCAAATGCACTTCCCTACACTGCTCTGCTATGCTGAACTATGAAGAAGAATAAATTATCGAGAATGTATCATACCATCCTCTACTGACCCAAAGTCAGTCCCAGATAAAAGAGAGTGTCTAATAGCACTCTTACTGAACCGAAGTTAGTCCCACTGAAGAGAGTGTGTCATACCACTCTTACTGATCTGAATTCAGTTCCAAATAAAGAGAGTGTCTCATACCACTCTTACTGGCCCGAATTCAATTCCAAAAGAGAGTAAGTTATATCACTCTTACTGACCCGAAGTCAGTTCCAATTGATCCCAGATCAATGTCATCCTAGTAAAGGGAGTACGGTAGATACACGATGCATCCATCGGTACTACTATGGTCCCTATCCTCATTTCCCTACTCATTAGCTGGATTAGAGGTACTTCCCATGAGTCCCAGACTGCATGGGTAGGATGTCTCAATAGGAGAAGGATGAACCACTCATCCTGCCTACATGTCCCCTTGGGGTATCACAGGGGAAGTCTAAACCATTCACCCTATACATGGCACACCACCAGGGGAGGGTGAGTCACCCTATGGTCACTTGTCGCTCCAAGAAGTACCCCAAGCCCCCTGGAGCTCCCAGAGCTCAATGTATGCATCATACAAGACCCTCATAAGAGGGTCTCTCCACGACTCCTAGTCATTCTTCGAAAGTCAAGAATTTGACCTTTCCTAGGGGCTTCGTCAGAATGTTGGCAACCTTCTCATCAGTCCCAATATGATGGAGCCTTATTGCTCCTCGTTGTAACATATTTCAGATAAAGTGGTACCTGATATCGATGTGCTTGGAGCAATCATGAAATATAGGGTTCTATGATAAACGAATCCCACTTTGATTGTCGCATATGATCACGGTAGTATCCAGCGTATGAAAAAACAACTCACTAAAGAGCTTTTGCAACGAGATAGCTTCAACGGTGCTCAAAGCCACCGACTTCTGCTTCCTGCTCATCCAGGAAATCAAAGCTGAACCCAAAGAGAAACATCACCTATAAGTGCTCTTTTGGTCCACCACACCGCCTGCCCAATCAACATCGAAATAACCATGCAACCTCACATCTCCGACAGTGTATCTCAATCCATGAGTGATTGTGCCCCGAAGATATCTCAAAAGATTCTTGGCACCAATCCAATGTGAGTGATGGGGCTCAACCATATATTGGCTCAACGTGTTGACTGCAAAGCATATATCTAGAGAGGAGTTCACCAAGAACATCAATGCTCCTATGAGTTGACAATACTCAGAAGCATTTCCCAAAACAGGTCCGACAACACTTCTGCATAACTTCTTGAAGTTAAGCTCCATCGGGGTAGTCACAGGCTTGCAATCCACCATACCAAATCTCTCTAATATCTTCACCTCGCATTTTCCTTGAGATAGGAAAATTTATCCTACCTTTTGCCAGACCTCCAACCCTAGGAAATAGTGCATCAGTCTTAGGTCATCCATCTCAAATTTGGAAGCGAAATCCCTCTTACATTTGTGAATGAGAGGGTCTACACCTATCAAAAAGAGGTCATCAACATACAACACCAGTATGAGAGGCTTATCATCTTCAACCTTAAAGTAAAGGTTTAGATCAACTTCACTCCTAGCGATTCCCAACTTCATCAAATAGCTATTGGTCCTCTCATACCAAGCTTAGGGTGCTTGCTTCATCCCATAGAGAGCTTTCTTCAACTTGCATGCATGAGATTCCCGATTATGAATCTCAAACCCCTTGGGTTGTTCCACATAGACTTCCTCTTTAATCGAACCATGCAAGAACGCGTTCTTGACATCCATCTGGTGTAAGTTCCATCTTTGCGAAGCAGTAAGGGATATGATCAACTGGATGGTGGTGTATCGGGCAATAGGTGAAAATATCTCATCATAATCTACACCTTCATTTTGAGAGAAGCCTCGAGCAAAAAAGCAAGCCTTGTACTCTTTAGCACTCCCATCAACTGCATGCTTGATTTTGTAAAGCCATCTTCAGGTGACAATTGTTTTGTCCTAGGGTTTTGGGACCACATCCTGGACATCATTCTTCATGATGGACTCATATTTTTTATTCATAACATCCTTCCATAATTGATGCTTTACGACTTCTTCGAACGATGTAGGCTCGTTTTGAATGATGTGCTCATAATGTTCAAGTATCCCTTATACCTGGTCGACTTCTTGCTTTCACGGAAAGTCCCTCTGGGTGCAATACATCTTTCAACATCTTCAAGAGTCCCCCTAATCGATGATGGCCTCTTCCTATAATAGGAAGGCTCTTGTGAAGGGGGATCAATAGGATCCATAGGTTCTTCGACATCGGGCATCGATTCATCTTCCTTCTCATCTGACTTCCTAGTGTTAGCTTCTTTATCTTTCCTAAGATAAGAAGATATTCAACCTTGCTAAGAGCCATATCTTCGTCAAAGGTGACATCATGACTTATTTTGACTTCCCTTTGAACAACCACATAGATTTTATAGCCCTTAGAATTTTCGCTATAACACAAAGATTCCCTTCTTACCAGATGAACCCAATTTGCTTCTTTTCTCTTTCGGCACATGAAAATATACGAGACTTCCAAAAATTCTAAAATGAGAGACATCAGGTTTCTTACCAGTGAACATTTCTTCGGGAGTCTTGGAATCCAATGCTTGATGAGGGCATCGGTTTTGAACATATACGGTGGTATTCGCAGCTTCGGCCCATAGAAACTTTGGAAGCCTTTGATCATGGAGCATGGAACGAATAGATTCCAAAATCGTATGGTTCTTTCTTTCAACCACACCATTCTACTTAAGAGTTTATGGTGTTGTGGTCTCCCTCTTAATGTCAGCTTCTTTGCAAAAGTCATGGAACTCATTGGATTCATACTCGGTCCCATTATCAGTTCTTAAAATCTTGATCCTCTTCTCAATTTGATTCTCGATCAAGGCTTTGAAGTGACGGAACTAGGAGAACACTTCATCCCTATTTTTCAAGAAGTATATCCAATTCTTTTGAGAATAATCATCTATAAAAGTGAGATAATATAGATATCGTCCCAAAGAGTTTATGGGCATCATACCAGATATGTCGGAGTGAACCAACCGCAAAATGTCGGAGGTCTTACTATGGCTTGAGGGGACTGGCCCCCTTTTGAGATTTAATTCGGCACATCCTGGACATACACCTTCATGCTCTACTATGAACCCAGGAATCCCTATCACCATCTGTCTCACATTGGGTAGAGCCTTATAATGAAGGTGGGCAAACCTCCGGTGCCATAGTTCAGATTATAGAGATGTGTCGCAAGACATGACTCCCAATGAACTTCCTCCAAATTAATATAAAGATTCAACCCGAAACCCAAGAGTGAAAGCATCTTTAAAATTATTTTTCCACACACGTATCTTGCCATCGATGAAGGCCACCTTGTAGCCTTTGTCTTCCATTGCTGAAATGGACACCAGGTTCTTCTTGAGATCAAGTACATATAGGACTTCTTGCAAATGAATTGTGTTACCTTAAATTAATTAAAGAGTAACATTCCATACACCCTTTATGGGATAGGTGGAATTGTCTCCAAGAATCATCTCCAAGTTTGTCTCCTTCTCTATCAGATTAGAGAGAGATTCCTTGTAATTAGTGAAGTGCCTTGAGGCACCACTATAAATAGGCCAATTTCCCAATGAGTCCGGAGGAGAGGTAGTCGAGAGGGTCGATATTAGATAATACTCATCTTGCTTATTGTTAACAACATTTTATTCATACCTAGTTTTCCTTTCTTTCTTAGAGGGTTGACCACTCCCTTGATTTCCCGCATTCCTCTTTCCTTTGCCATTGAACTTGTCATTCCTTTGATTGTGGTTGGAGTTGCCCTTGGAGTGATTTTGATCATCATCATGTGACGTGTCCTTTTTATTTGGACACTCCCTCGCATAGTGGCCAAATTTATTGCAAACGAAGCATCTTCCTTTCCTTCCACCCTTCGATCCGGGATTTCCTTTGAAATGCCCTTTAGATCCAGAATTATTTCTCCTTTTGGCATGGGAGGAGAAAGCAGTGGGGTTGCCTTTGCTTGAAGGTATTTCTTGCTCTATCATCCTTGTCTCTTTTTGAATGCATCTCGACATCAATTCTTCAAATCCTGAAATTTGATCATTATTGAGACGAGTGGTTCTAAATATATACCATTCAAATGAGCAAGGGTAGTGATAGTTAGTTCTTTGTCAGGAATGACTTCTCCAATCGATAGGGATCATTCGTGATCTCAGTGATCCTTAAGAAGTAGGATTGAATATCCTCGTCCTTTCCCTTCTTAATATCCTTCAGCTTATTCTTGAGCAACAAAACTTGATTTGCATCACTAACTTTAAACAAGCTTACTCATTTGTCATAGATATCCTTGGAGGTGTTTAACAAGGAAATGTAGGCCACCAGACGCTTGTCAATTGAGTCTCCGATGATCTTCTTTGCTTTGACTTCACCCTTAGTGTACTTATTCTTTGTAGCAACCAGTGCATTTGATGGAGGCTCTATAATTCTACCCCTCACATAGTCCAACACTTCTCGCTCTTCCAATGTTAGATCAAGAGACATCTTCCATCCATGATAGTCAGACTTCTCACGGAGCTTGTTTTCGGCTGGGAAGTGAGATGAGGCATCCATGAAGCCTTTTGACCTTTCCAACTATCTTCAGTGATTGCTCTTTCACTCTTGCTTGAGATTTGTCTTCACCTCAGCTCTGATCCCATGTTAAATTATGGTATGTTCTATGGTTAAGAGTAGTTTACTTCAAATCTTCTTATTAGCTCAATATTAATTTCCATAACTGCAATCACATTAACTTGCTATTAAAATGCAGATTGAACATAAATGTAAACAGTAGAAGAAAAGCCAAGACAAGAGACACAAGATGTGGCACGATCTAGGGACAAACCCTAATGCGAGGAAACCCTTTGATCAATTCTTCTATATTCTTCAATATTTCAGCAGAGCGAGACAGATAGTACAATTTCACAAATCTGTGATTTTACAACAGCAATAATAAAACCCTAACCAACAAAATCAAGGCTGGTCAGACAACTCATAAATGACCTCAAGTCAACCTTTGTCAACTCAGCCTTCAACAACAATGATAGGCAACCCAAAACAGTCCAAGAAAGATGGTCCAACTGTGGTCAATGCATGTGCAACTCTGCGGTCAACCCTAACAAGTCAACGCTGGTCAAACCCATGGCCAAAATAGGTCAACGTCTTGTTGTCCAGAACTGCGGCTTGCTTGGAAGAGGCTCTCGAAAATAATCCACAGTCAAACTGACCTCTACGCTAGTTAATGCAGTCAAACCTAGCCTAGTTGCTCCTCGGTCAACCTAAGTCAATGTTGTTGCAACAGTGTTGCGTCCTCCTTCTTCCCACGTGAGAGAGATGCTCCTCCTATGTATACCCAACCAAGCTAGGAGAGAGAAGAGATGAGAAGATGAGATGAGTGGATAATGCCACAAGGTCTCCTCCTTTTATATGCCATGTTGAGGATAAACTGGGGGTGAGAAACATTGTTTAGTTTCTTGGCCAACCTTGACAAATTGTTAAGAAGTACAAATAAATTCATATCTCCATGAATACATGTCAGAATTGGATGATCGTTAGATCAATCCTACACCTCTTAATGAGAGGAATCTAATAAAAATATAAGTTGTCATAAATAAGGTGACCCACATGGAGTTTGGCCCTAGTTGCCAATTTTAACATGCTAACATCACATAAGTAAAAGATATTGGTTAATTCTAGTAGCTAAAGAGATCTGGATCAAAGGCAAACCCTCATGAACATGCGAAACATAGTTGGAATTCTAAACAAATAGACATTAGTCAATTGTAGTACTATAAGCTGTGCGTTGATTCTGCTAACTATACGACATATACCATGTGAAATAGCATTAGACAACAGTTCGATCACTACGCTATACTCAATGATGTTATGATGTTAAACTCACTAGCTCGCCATTGGAGCATATATAGCTGAAGCTGCGGAAGAGAGGTTCTAAGTACTATGACTAGCACCATCAACATAACCAACGTATGGTTCAACAAATGTTGACATCTACAAACCAAATGTAAACAAAATTAATAGAAACCTAGGAAAAAATGATGGAAACACACTACAAACACACTCAATCACAACTATACACAGTATGTACACAGTGCACTATGCAAAAACTTAAGGATAATATTTCTTAATATAACCCATTTCTAGGTTGCGCTAATGGAACTCCATCAAAATCAACTAGGTCATAGGCCCCTTTAGCAAGAACACATTTGACAATATATGGACCCAATCACATTGGCTTGAACTTCCCCGATCCTAATTTATCAGAATCTTGATCATATAACAAAGCAAGGTCTCCTTCTAAGAAGACATAAGGCTTGACACTCTTGTCATGTTGCGCCTTGATACATTTTTTATGGGCTTCGTTAGCCATAGTGGCATCATTTCGAGTTTCATCTAAGCGCGTTAGATGTAAGAGACATTCCTCTTCCGCAGAAGTGGAAGGAAGGAGTACGAAAACAATTTTGAGGGATGGAATTTCACATTCAATTGGAATGATTACCTCTAGACCATAAACCAATTGGAACGGTGTAAACCCGGTAGTAGTCCTAATGGAAGTTCGGTACACCCACAAGCCCACATAAAGAATAAGATACTAGTCTGGTTTATGGACCCCTATCATACGTTGAATCTCGTCTTGAGACTTAATTAATTGCCTCAACTTTCCCGTTTGCCAGAGGGTAGTAGGGAGTGGAACTTTTATGGGAAATTCCTAGCTTGGCAGTTAGTTCAAACATTGTGTGACTGCGAAAATGTTTTCTATGGTCTGTAACTACAATTTGCGGACCACCAAACCACACAATGACATGGTTGAAGAAAAATAGAGTAGCTATTTCGCCGATATTGTTATATGTAGGTATCGCCTCGGCCCATTTGGTAAAATAATCAAACGCTTCAATGATATAGCCATGCCCGCCAACCGAGTGAGGGTTAAATGTCATGAAATCAGTGCCCCATTTTGCAAAAGGACTAATGATGATAACATGATGGTTCTTGAGCGTGATTTTGTTCAATGCCCTGTAATCTATACACATCCGCCAAGTTCCATCCTTCTTTGGCACAATGATGATGGGTGACCGGCATGGTGATGTACTCAGTCGAATGACACCTTGTTCCAGTAGCTGCTGCAACTATATATTCACCTCACTGGCTTCTACAGCAAACTGCCTATACAACCCAATATTTGGTAAGGGGAAGTCCGAGAATAGTTGGGTCTCATGTCCCACTTCCCTCTTAGGTGGTAGTCCTTTAGGCTCTCGGAACACATCCATGAATGCATGTAGCAACTCCTCCAGTTGTTGTTTATGTTTCTTAGTACACCCCTCCAAGGATTCCTTTCCTCTTATTGACTCCTCTTCAGACTGAATTTCTCTTTAAAACATTAAAACATACTTCTTGCTCGAACTAATCAATTTTTTCGCTTGGTTGGCACTTACCAGTGAAATTTTTGACTTGCCTTTGTGCGCGTTGATGATGAATGATTTTCCATCCTTGACGAGAAGATATTGATTGTCTCTCCTCATGAATATTGCATCTCGCATGTACATGTATGGAATCCCAAACACGACTCCACGTACATCAAGGGGAACCACATCTATATCTACTTCCTCAATAAAATCAACACTGGTAGCAGATCTATTTTTACACAATTTTGTTACCTTCATCTCTGTATCCTTATTTACCTATCCCAATGGACGTGGGTTTGGATGGTCATGAAATTCCAGCCCCAACTTCTTGACCAGCTCTGCCGCAATGAGATTCGCTTGCGATCCAGAGTCAAATAGAGCATCAATATTCGTCTTCTTGACCTATATCTTTATATGGAATAGTTTGGACATTTCGTTCTCTTCGTCTTGTTGAAGGCTACTCAAATTCACCTCCTTCTGTACTGACGTACATACGATATTCTCATCCACGTCTGAGTTGCTTTCAACTTGGTTACTCGAATCCATGGCCATGAAATTCTTCTTCTTGTTCTCCAAGTTTAGCTCTGGATGCAACTTCCAACACTTCTCCATCAATGTTGCAGTGGTTACTAGGATCTTTTCACTGGTGTGTTTTGGTTGTCGTCTTCTTATATTTTCCCAAGTTTTTTCTTTGTCTTCCCCTCCTTAAAAGATTCTTGATGCCCATTTTGCTTTGATCCACTTGGTTGCGCTCTCTTCACGCTTATGTTCTCCAAGTATTGTGCCTGTACACAAGCCTTGTCCAACGATTTGGGATTGAACAACATCATTTTCTCACGTAGATGGCGGTGCAAACCCCCAAAATAATTGAGGAGTACATCTGGGTTCTTTGGAGAGATACGCAAAATTATAGCCATCTTCTTGAATTCTGTGTTGTACTGCACTCTTTGGCCCAACTTTATCCTAAAGTAATGCCATTGGATCCATTGATCCTCTACGTACCCAATGGGATAAAAATGTGACTTAATGAGGGTTTTGAAATCCTCCCACTTAGTCACTGGAGGTTCTCCCTCAAACCTCAGGGTTTTCGTGTGGCTCTCCCACCTTCCCACCAAGTCATTACATGGCCCTCTAATTTCAGTCGCATGAATGAGATATTTTTCCCTTCCTCAATCCGATGGACACTGAAATAAACTTCCAGTTACTACAACCAGTGGTTCAACTTCAGAGCATCTATCTCGCCATGGTACTAATTGATATCGATGGTTACTTCCATTTTAAACAAGGACTATGATTGGTTCATGGCACTCGAACTGGGTTGATCTTTTTTGGGTTCTTTCTTCGAATGGTTCTTAATTTCTCCTCGATCTTTTGATCCCCGTTATGATTTTTCCTCTCCATTTGAACTCCCAGCTTCTCCAAATATCCCTATATTTTTATTCAAGGCTACCATGAGGAGGCTTACATTGTGGTTAATATCTACAACTTGTTGTTCCAACCACGTAAACCTCAACTTTGTAGGATCATGAGGTTTGTTTACAAGTTCGTCGACCATGATTAATGTTTTACGATTTTCGACCCCGCCAATCTATATCTCGACAATCTCCACAAAATACCCAAAGAAACATGCTCTGATACCAAATGATCTGTAAACTATTGTGGATATTCCACTGGACAATTCTTCACAACATATATGATAATATTATATTAAAAATATGAGATTCTACACTATTACAATTTTATTAAACTTTAAGATCTATATATTTAACTATAATTAGTGTGTGCATGCTAATGGAAATTATGCAAAAAAATAGAGATCGATGAAACAAACTCACACACACACATAAAACACAAGATATGCTCTTTGGGAAAACCTTTCGGGAGAAAAACCCAGCTAGAAGGTGAGGCTGCTTCACTCTCTTTCTTTGTCTGGAAAATATGGTTGTAGGTACAAAGAAGTAATTCATGTGGCCCCCATGCTGCTAAAGTACACAAATCCTCTTTGTGTGCTCCGCCTCATATCTCTTCTGGCTATCTTTACTCAACTATGGAACAAATTTCTCTTGAAATAATGGAATGCCTCTTCCTCCTAGTGGCCCGGGTGCTGACGCGACATCCTCCCGAAGTATAGGTGTAAAAATAGGAAGGTTAACTTTTGAGTGGCATAAATTTTGCATACCGACTCTGATTGACATGCTTCTTGCGCCATTGGAAAGATCTATGTGTGTAGAAAAACATGAAATGGTGTGACATTAAATTGGCAAAGTTTTACCCAAAAAAAACGTCGTTTGACGCCTTAAAACGCTCACGGAAGGTTTAAGAACCAGTTTTTCCAAACTAGGTCCCGCCAATAAAAACAGTCCCATGAGCTAATTCCTCCACTTTTTCCACTCCAAATGCTCCGAGATGGATGAGAAACAATATAATGATCCAATCTGGAGCACCCGCAATAGTTGAGTGCCCAATATGTAATGATGGATGGTTTTTATGAAATAGGTTTGCAAATCCCACCTTCGTTAAATGTCGAGAGTGCGGGGGTATCCTGGAATCTAGTATCAACCATTGATTGTGGCGGAGGCAGTCAACGCCATCAGAACTTGCGTGGTAAATAACTGTTGGTGCTTTATTCAAATAATCAACTAAATAAACCTTATTTTCTCTTAAATTTAAATTAAAGCGACATTTATAGAGTTATGCCCAACTTTATTACAAAGTGCAAACAAATTAAATAATTTTTTTAAATTTTAATTTTTTAGATATACAATTTAAAAATAAATTATATAGGTAAAAAATAGTTACAAGATACCCTTACTATCACTAGTTGATGGTTTATCGCCAACTTGATCTCCAAAGGCTTATGACAAAGGTTGATGTGATCTTGTGGACCACACTTCTAATACATGTGGAATACCAGGACAATCTCTAAGAAGGCGATCACCCTTACAAAGCATGTAAGGGAATTTAACTTTACGACGATTTTGGAGAGTTTCTCAACATTAGTGGCATTCATAACAATGTTTGCTTGGTGGCCCCTTTTCTTATTTTGCTTATTTTTCTTCTTCATCCTTTTCTTCTTCTTCTTAGCTTTCTGGTTACTAGAATCAATAATTTCACCAAGCAAGGAGGAAGAAAGGGATGAAGAAACAATAGGTCAAGAAGGAAAAGGGACAACTTTAGGATCAACTTGAGGTTGATGTTGTTAAGGTGAAGTACTACTTGGTTGAGAAGCAGTTTAGACATTTGGAACCGAGGAGGTTGAAAATAACCAAATGGGTAAACCAATGGTATATCCGGGAAGGGACAACGTTGCCATATAAGGAGTACCAATATTTCCAAAAGAACGAAGAGGACTAGGATTCCCATCAGATGGGATTCCTTGACTGGTGGAATCAAGAACTGTTGCCATTATTCTCAACCTAAGATCTACTAAGGAGTTGTTCCACGGTGAGAATGTTGTTATGCAATTAATTAATTTATTTTGAAAATTTTAGACACAAAATAAAACAAAGCAAGGGTAACTAGGAAAAAAGAGTTTACTAGGCAACTATGAACCGATGCATATTGCTTCTACTACATGCAAGAAATATCCCTGAATTTTGTGTTCAATATACCACAGTGGACAAGGCAGCTGACTCAGTTACCTATGACTAGATAGCAACCTATAGGGGACTTCCAAAATATACCTGGAGGTACATGGAAGCACAATTCATAATAGTGTTGTCTAATGCATCACGTACGATAGGAATTATTTTGATATACTTTTGATACGTGGAGCGCCATCCGATATACCCAAAGGTACATAAAAAATGATCTGATATACTTACGTACATGGAATACCAACTACCCCCAGAATGTAATGCATACAAGTAATGACAAATCCTATGTGTAAAGACGTTGGAACACATCTCTAACCTAGACCTCTATGTGTGTCATTAATGTTCCAAATGCTCCTTAGATTAATTGAATAAATTTTAGATTTGATCTTTGATTATGTTTTAGTTTCAAGGCTCACCACGAGTTCACTTCAATTCCCTGTAATGCAATCTAGCATGATAATAACAACTCTTTATTTTCAATGAAAATCTATCTACGAGAGGGAGGAAACAAAGAATAATGCAACATATAATAATGCAACAAACAAATCCTCCTAAGTAGATCTTTTTAATGTAACTGTTCCAATTTAATTTCAAAATCGTAATGCCCTAAACTTCACGAAAGTTCCACTACTGGAAATTTACTAACAAATTGAATCAGAATGTAACACTTTAATTTGCTTTCAAAATATGATGAATACTATGAATCCAACACACATTCAATCAAAACCAAAAAGATGCCAAACCATGTGATGTAATCTATGCACAATTTCCATGAAAAAAATGCAAATGTAATATATGCAAGAGAATTCTCCAAAACAAACATACAATAATTCCATATTAGTGAAAGAACAATATAAAAAGACCAACTATGCACAACAATACCTTCTTTCACTAATACAATAAAAAAAACCATTCAAGTGTAAGTATAGGAAATTTCACAAAAATCGTGCAACCCAATGAAATCAAATGTGATCTAAGATTTCATTAATAAATAACTCAAACTAAAATTGGGTGAAAATTTCAAAGATCAAAAGAGATGACACTCAAAGGCAATTAACACTCATACAAGCAAAAACACACAATTTCACATAAGGAATTGGCTTTACAAAGACACATACAAACTCAATGACTCAAGAAAAATTTCTAGACCAAAGTAGAATGAAGAGAAAGGCAAAGGTATGCAAATTTTTGCATCCTAAAGGATCAACACAGGTGCAGAACAAGAACCAATGCACTACAACACAGGTACAAAGAAGAAACGAATGCGTTGGGGCTAATTTGGTAAAAAAACGACACAAGAAACCTTACCAAGCTCGAAAAAAGGTTTTCTTAAGGTTAATTATTGTCTGATTAAGTCAATTAAGGTTACTTTGAAAGGTGAAAAGATGCTAAGGCCAAGGAAACCACTAAGGAAAATCTCGATCCACAGTATGGTTGCCAATTTGTTATATGGAATTTTCACTTCTGTAGACAAAAATGAATTCCTTAGATCTAGTTGTGTGATTTAGAACAATAGAGGACAAAAAGAATCAATGTTTCCCTTAGAGAGATTGGAATATGAAAAAGGAACCTACCTGGAATTCATAGCAAGTCCTTCTCTCTGCTTTTCTTGTAAGCTCCAATCCTAGCTCCACACGATATAAATGGAACTTGCAACAATGAATAAAACAAGAAAAGGAACTACAATATCCACATAACATAATCCATTATCTTTATTCAATGAATCAACATGGCATTGAAATACAAGAGTATAAGCATAACACAAGTATAGGAAAACATGATGCTTTTTATATTAATAAATAAAGAAGAGAGTTACAACCGTATATAGAAGCTGACTTTGTAGATGTGTCTGACTTGTCCTTCCTTGTCACAAAGCAAACCTTCAAACTCAACCCTAATGCAAATGGATGATGATTCTATAAGCTCAAAGCAGCAGCATGAGGGCACTAACAATCTCTAAAAGCCAACCCAGACTCTATGGGAGGCAAAAAATTGTAGGGTAAATATGGTAGTTTAGGATTTACCAATATAGGCTTGAGATCCACTTATGAGGGAGGATAATCTCAAGAGATAAGAGATAAGGTCTCCAAGATAGGATCAAATAGGAATTCGAGATCTCTATCCACGGTAAATGGTTAAAACCACTTAGAAGCTTCTAGAAGAGGAAGATTTGAAATTATTTTTTGATTTTCATGAATTTCTAGAGCAACATGCGCTGGTCATTGCTGATGCTCAGGTATGCAACTTGCACCCAACACCGGTGGACAAGAACACAGGGTGTGTTGGGCCTAAAAATATGGTTTTTTAGCATATAAGCCTAGAAATTTAGACTTTTTAGAGAAATGATGCTTGGGGATATGTAAAGGGATTATGAAAAAGTGTTCATGGATGTTGATTGATCCAATTTTCAGGCCTATTGAACATATGTGAAAAAATGGATTGCAACACTATGGATATTCCACTAGACAATTCGTCACAACAAATCTAGTAAAATATATTTGAAAACCTGACATTTAAACTATGAGGGTTAAGTTTTCCTCATATTTCTAGATTTGTTAATTAATATGTTATAATTATGCATGCAATATGCAAAATATAGAAAATAAAGAACAATGAAATAAAACTCACGAACTACAATGAACACAAGATATGATCTAGAAAATCCTTATGGGAGAAAACCCAACTGGAAGGTGAGGCTGATCTGCTCTCTCTTTCCCTGAATGAAAATAGATGTAAGTACAAAGGATAAAGACTTGTAGCCTATGGGTTGCTTCAACACACAAACCCTCTCTCTCTCTCTCTCTGCTACTCCACTCATCTATGGAACAAAATGCATTGCAATAGAATGGAACCCCTTTTCCTCCTATTGGCTTAGTTATAACACAACTTGATAGCCTACCAATGGTAGACTATTTCAACTCTTAACTAGAGTTATAATATTGACTCTTCTAGAATCTTCTGCATCATGATAACATGGCTAGCCCCTTTCCCATGAATAATTAGTGTTGACATGCCATTCTCTCAAATCATGGTGGTCAAAATAGGAAGGTCAGCTTTAGGGTGGCATAATTTTTTACTCTGTTTGAGGTCTTTCTTGTGTCTTTGGAAAGGTATATGGTGCAGAATAACGCTAAGGGGAGTGACTGCTTAAGCAACAATTTTTTACCCCCCAAAATGGCATTTAATGCCTAAAATTAATTCCAAAAGGTTTCAAACCCAATTCATCAAACTGGGACCTACTGATAAAATTGGCCTTATGCACTGATTCCTCCATTTTTTCCATTTTCAAAGCATCAAGATGGACAAAATATAATATAAATATCCAATATGGATCAACGATTACAGAAGTAATATGGAGGAAAGAAAGGGGTATCTTTTTGTGTTGTATGGAGTAGTAGAGAGAGCATTATAGTTGGGTTGACTAGGAAGTTAACACAATTTGTGGTGAGTTTCTTGGTTCATCCTAGAGTATTGGGGATGGAATGTGTGACATTATAGTTTTGAAACTATTTTTCTTTTGCTTTGGTGGTTTTACGACTCAACTAAGTGGTGACATCCATAAAGCACTACCTATAGTTGGATAAGGCATTCCTCACACTTGGATTCATGGATCAATTTATTGATAAGATGAGCATTTTATATCTACTTTGGAAACATTTTGTTATCTTTGAATACAAAAATGTTTTACTTATGAGTAAATGCATTGTGTTTAATTGTATTTTGTAAAACCTTAATTTGCATTATATTTGTGAAAATGTATTAGAAGAATGCAAGTAAATTGTTTGTCAAAAGCACTTGAGAGGACCTAATCCTCGACTTATTTATATAGATAATGAAATATTATTGTCTTAAAGGAATGAGTTTTTGTAGTGAAAAAAATTCCAAAGAAACAAAACATAGTAAATCCAAATTATATGTAATTTACTATCAAAGGCCTTAAAAAAAAACAAAACAAAACAAAACAAAACAAAACAAACAAACAAAACTAAAAACTAATATTTGTAGATAAGCATATTATGGGAAATAGAGTTATCAAGCATAATTAGGAATGAGATAACCAATTTAATATTTAGTGCGATCCATAGTGCAATTTATAGAAGATTGGAAATCTCACATATATGATGTGAATTGTTGAGATAACTCTAAAAGTTAACAAATGAAATTTCATTTTTCTTCAACCTGAAATTTTTGTATAGGTCTTCCACAACACATTTCTATTGGATAAGTTTGTAAAGTTGTAAACTTTGAAGTGGAAATCCTCTCAACAAATGGAATACTAAATACGAAATGAAATAAAAAAAAATTGAATGTGCATGAAAAATATCTCTAGTTCTCTTATGTTAGGCTTGTCAATAAAATCAGAATCCACGCTTCCTTATCTAGGTGAATCACATATATGATTTTTCCATAAATTCTCAATATCTATCATCCATATCATAATTAAAATTATGAAAACATATGCTATTATTAAAACATATGCTATCTTGATAACTTCCATATCTTCATTTAACATTGAAGCAAAATATGAATTGGAATTCTCTTCAAAACCATCAAATAATATAAGCTTAAGTTCAGAACTTGCAAAACTGGGGCTTATTAAACCTTCTCCATGGATGATTTTTCTTCTTCTTCAATTACTTGATGGTTTTATTCATCTTTATATACATATATTTGATTCCTAAAAGGTAGCTCAAAGTTTTCAATGATATCTTGCGATGGTCTTCAAAATATGCTTGATCCTCAAGAGGTGGCTTTTGGGAAAAATCTTCATCAACATGATCTACAATGTTAGACAACATGGATCCTTCTTATTACTCTCTAGTTCATCCATCTTTAGAGGATTTAAATATGACGTCCCATGCTTATTTGGCAAAAGGTGATGATAATCACCCTCATTACATTCATTCACAGCATTTTGTTGACCATGATTATAATATATCTCTTCAATGATGAACTCCGCAAACCATTTATGGTTATTTTCTATTTTAACCAACAAAGGATCATTTCCTTCATCCTTTGAAGATGATAGATTGTGATTGTATGATTGAAGGCTTTCATTTACAAAATCTAAATGACCAAGATTACAATACTTTGCTTGAAAATATTCAATAAACTATACAAAGCTTTAGTGGTCATTTTCTATTTTAACCAACAATGGACCCCTTCCTTCAAAGAAATCCATAATTTATGTCTTCTTTATGAGAGAATAGATATGAAAAATCTGCAAAATGCATTCGTGCTTTTCCAAAGTAGAGAGCTTGTGTAGTTGCCGAGGTGAACTTGATGTCTTCAATTGTTGTTTCTTTCACCAAACAAACAACAAGTCTTAAAAAACCTATAAAGGTAAAAGGGATTTCCTTTCATGAAGTTACTGTATCGAGAAAGATATTCAAGAAAGCAATTGTATCTAGTCTACAAGATCTAGGAAATGGACTTTATTCGTGACAATAAGACCAAAATGTTAACATAGAATCCCATGCCCAAAAGTGAAAAGTCCCAACACCTTGATGGATATATGTGCAACAATGAGGATGGTCATTGCCACCTCACCATCCCCCCATTTAACTTTAGACAAAGGTAAACCTAAGTTAAAGAAGGCCTCCCAATTAGTTTATTAGGCTCAATTGGTGTGGTAGAAATGGGAGCATTAGAGAGCTTAGCAATCATAAAACAAAGGATGGAAAATATATGAATGTTGGGGATGATCAATGAAAGAGGATCTAGTGCTTTGTTCATTGAGCTATGGAGGTCATGGATGTAATCTAAGAGGGAATTCTACTAAGTTTTAGTAAACACGGGCCTACAAATATGAAGGGGAGAGATTCACAATAGGAGCTCCACAAGCAAGCTTATTCTAGGATGAATTAAGCATTCACTCATTAAAGGAGGTATAGGGCTTTGAACTCCCTTCTTCTTGGACTAAAGAATAAACATGCACTCACAACAGGAGTCTACAGGTTATTGATTCTTCTCCAAGAAGAAGGCACTCCTAGCTTTAGCCTTTACACTTCAACCTACAATCACAAACCTACTAGATGTGCACCTAAACCATATGCCACATATATAGGATTATGCACGCATGAAACTCTATTACTTGCAACAATGTAAACTTTGAAACAAGAACTCATGTTGTTACCCGTTTTGTAGAGATAGCAAAAAAGTGACCCGATTTTGAAAAGTGGTGATGCAGAACACACGTGTTTTTAATAATTTTTGAAGTGGTTGTTTTCTTCATATTTTCTTGTTTTTATTTTAATTTCAATTTTTTTGTAGTGAGTTTTTTATTGTTTTGCATTTTTAAATTAGAAGGTCGATATTTTGAATTTTCGATATTCTACATATTTATACATCATTAATTAATTTTTCAATC
>APFE031041993.1:2652-14453 GCA_000404065.3 Pinus taeda
AAATGAAATAATATATTAACAATATTAATATTAAAAATAAAAATAAAAATAATATCAAAATAATAATAATATTTTTGATCTCACCCTTCAGTCAAAATTAGCCGTTATTCAAATTTAGCTGTTGGAGATTTTGCTCAGACTATTTAACATGCTTTGCTGGATCTGTGTGTCTTCAACTTGTCTTGACGATGAACTACACTAGTTGGTTCGAAACGCGTTGACAAATGTCTATCTACATGTCATTTACGAAGTCATTCTTTCAAAGATTTATTATTATTATTGATAAAAACAATGTGAGAGAAAATTATTATAACAACAATAACCCATAAAACGTATTTCAATTTGAGATCCCTATGACTTAAATGAAAGCATGCTTTGACATAAAGCAACACCTGAAAACCCAAACTTAGAAAAACTAGCTACTATTATTATTATTATTATGTGACTTCAATGCCCTCTACCACAAATTCAATGGGAAATCCCTAAGCCTTTTAAAAGGTAGTAGTCTATAATGCGACTTTTTGAAAGCCTTTCTGGCAGATTCTTTCGGTCAAAATCCGGCAGCAATTCATTGGAATCCCAAGTTTGATAGCTAGTTTCTGCACAATCAATGGCTCCCAGGGGTTTTTCAGGGCGCTGAATCCAAATATTCAGTTAAAAAACCATTTTAACTGCTTAAAAATCAAGATTTAACCTCATTTCTTCCGCCGGATTCCGTCACCGGAATCTCCAAAAAGTCGCATTATAGACAACTCCTTTTAAAAGACTCCATAGCATGTAATCCAAAGACCCTAATACTACGAACTACCAAAACTATATGCATAAACCATGAATCTAAAATATTCTACAATATATTACAATACAAAATCCTCAAACCTTTTAAACTTTTTAAAAGACTTCATCACATATAATTCATGCACCCTAATATCATAAAACACCAAAACCATATCCTTAAAACCATCACGTTAAAGTTAGCACCTTGGACTCTTTCACCCAGTCAAATTTACAATTTCCTTATCCAATTACTCAAAACATCTCACTCACATAATATGCACCTTTTTAGCCATATGTCAAGGAGTCAAAATCATAGGACCAATGTGAATTCGGTTGAGAATATTACCCTCCCTCGGCAGTCCGAACTATGGGAACAAACCACCGCAGCAACCAAAAATTAGCTGCGGTTCTAACGGATTGATCTCATAGTAACCCAACCCAAGGGTCCTAATAACTGCCGTTACATAGCAGCCACCTGTGTCGGCCGCAAATATGGAAGAGTACCAGCCGTGATCGTTACTTTTTCCATTCATATGAATTCCTCTCTCTATATAAATATTGTAACAAAATCTCGCTACTATCATCCAATCTTTTTCACTTCATCGCAATCTCAGAGCAATTCAATCTTTTTCACTTCATCGTGCCTATCTGTCCACTTGCTCAGATCATGGATCAAACAGCCACGCCGATGGCCGAGGAAGTATGCAATAATAATAAGAATGATATTGTCAAATTGCAGAGCTGCGATGGCAAAATATTTGAGTTGGAAACAGAGGTGGCATCGACTTCAGGCATCATAAAGAGAATGATGGAGGACTTGGGCACCAACATTACCATTCCTCTGCCTCTCGTTTCTGCCAAGATTCTGCGTCGCGTTATTCAATATTGCAGATACCATGTTCTGGATGCCCCCACTGTATCGCTTGATGCCGTCAAAACGTGGGATGAGGAGTTCGTGAAAGCTCTTGTAGAAGATCGCGCCATACTGTTTGAAGTTACAAAGGCTGCCCACTACCTGGTGGTCACAAATCTTTTGGACTTTGATGTGTCAAACTATTGCCTATATGTTGAAAGGGAAAACCGTTGAACAGATGCGTGAGCTTTTCAACATTCGGAATGAAAATTAATCGTTAAATCACTCTGCAATTGCAGATTACCTTGCTTTCTACAATTCGGTTCGTTTGAACATGAATTTGAGAGCATGTCATTAGGTTCAGGTTAGCTGCAAACATTATGTCAGTATACACATTTCCTTAAGCATTCGAGGTAATTTGAGAGCATGTCATTAGGTTTAGGTTAGCTGCAAACATTATGTCAGTATACACGTTTCCTTACGCATTCGAGGTTTTTTTTTGGAACTTTGACCTTTGCCAGAAGCAGTTTTTGCAATTTAAAGGCAGTATTATACTATGCCAGTAGCAGTTTTTGCAATTTAAAGGTAGTATTATACTATGGGACTGGAATTTTTATAACAAAAAAATTGTTCGTATTTGAATCTGTTATTTTGGGTTCATAAATGAAAAAATATTGTTAATTTTACAAAGGGGATGGTATGTGAAAGTGAGAAGTACTGTAACATTGTTACTACCCTTTGCACTTTGAATGCGTTCACTCGCTCCTGTTGTAATTACTTTGCAGGTAGTGAATTCTTCCTCTTATTATTTATTTGTAAGTATGAATGGTTGTGGTTCTAATTTATTTTTAATATAATAAAAGAAAATGATACTATTTAATATTGGTATGGATAGGTATTTAATGTTTGTATGGATAGGTATAGAAAATATATTGTAATGTAATGTGATGTTATTGCTATATTAGGTTATTTAAATATTTTGATTTAATTATTTAATCAGTATAAATTTATTTTAATCATGGATCTAATATGAGCTAAGGTGGATCAAGTTTTTTCTGGTGTCAATTTATTTTCGAGCGCAAAAAACAATGTGAAATTTTTTATTGTTTAAATTATATTTTTATAGGGATTACTTAGATGTGCATTGATTCATTTTATAAGTATATAGGGAGTGCCAAGGCCCAACATATAACGAGTAGCGCCAAACAATTAATCTGGCAGAGCTTCAACTTGAAATCATCCATTGACAAGAAGAACTTGGAGGTGATCAATCTCTTTGTGGACAACATGAGCTCGATTTCCTATAAGAGCAATGATGAAATCCATTTTAGAGCTGAGTAAGTTGCCACTTACCAAGGCGATGTAAATATTGAGATCATTGGTGTTATGTACCATGAGGGGCTCGCATTTGGTAGTGGCATGGCATGGGTGGTGCGCCATTAAGGTTGATGGAAGGCATTGCGGATTATATTCACCTCACCGGGGGGCTTGTCCCATCACACTGGTCTAAGCTTGACAGTGTTGACAAGTGGGATGAGGGCGTCAATGTGATTGCCTACTTTCTCTAGTACTGTGACACCATTTCCCTTGGTTTTGTTGCCAAGACAAATTTGAAACTGCGTGATTCTATGATTTAGCTTCTTTTGTCTAAATTTGTTGATATAATTCTTAGTAAATTTGTGTTTCTTTTATTATTTAAATTCTATGCATAAATTAATTCAATATCCTTAAAATTCTCTACAGTACTTGAATTGTGAATATTACAATGCTCAAACTTGAAATTTAGACAAAATCCTAATTAAAAAGTGAATATTACAATGTTCAAACTTGTAATTTAGACAAATCTCAAATTGAAAATCGATGGCCTAATGATCTGTCACAATCCACCATCATACAACCCACTTGCATTCTACATTATGTTATCAAATGTAGTATTTACAAGTTCTAATATTTACGCAGTGTTTCCTTTGAGATGAAGAACCCTTTGGTCCTCATGATCTGACAACTGATTTCTTGTCGCTTAATTAATTCGCTCATTAATTTTTCAGTTTGACCATAGTCTATGGGTACACCATCTCTACAATTCAAAACCCTTTTAGGAGGTTCACAACCAAGGATAATGAAAAGTAAAGTTCTCCTTGCAATTACTTTGATAGAAAGATGCATTGAGCCCTTTCCCTCCTAACTTTTTGGTTTATCCCGCATCGACAAACTAAATCTTTGTAGGATTTCTTTGCCTGCTGTAATTTGTCACTTGGAATTTCTGGGTTTGGAGGGAAAACCAGTTCGAAACCAAGTCTAAGGTTTTTCATGCAATTAATTTGACAAAAAAGAAGCATTTAACCTTTTCCCTCCTTTGTTTTTGGTTTATCTCGCATCAAAATACTAAACTTTTTCATATTTGTTTGCATAGGATAATCAACCTGGATCTACAATACACAAACTAGTGCCTTCAACTGGGTTACAACAAGAATTTCTATGATAAAAATGGCCAAGTGAATAGTAAGTCAAAAATGTTACACACAACTTCCCTTCTTTCACTTGATAGATTGGATACCAGGCTACTGCAAACCTGTCAAACATGATGAAAAATAGAAACTAAAGAAATTGCATGATAAATTCAGATATCAAAATAATTTGTAGACATTCTTTCACAATATTGGAATTTCATACCACTTACCAGTTGCTTCATTCTGCATTGATGTGGTTGCTCACACTCAAAAAATTCAAACAGTAAGTAGACATTTATTGAGGTTGCATCACAACTGCAAACATGTTTTTTCACAATGTGTGCACAGATATGAACTTCAGCCCAAATACTTTGATACAATGGACTAACAAGTTCTTCAATAGAAATGAGTCCAGAAGGAAGATTTTGGGTAATGATATTTCCTACCCTGAGTGAACCAGGACCACTAGAAGTTGGAGAAGCAAATCCTGAAGATGGAGTAGCACCAGGTTCAGTTTCAAGCTCAAATTTTTCAGTTTCTTCAACTAATTCACTGGTAGGAGAAATACTACCAGTAACTTCCGAAAATGAAATTGGTTTAGAAATATACTCTGTTGCTTGAACTTGATAATCAGGATGAACAATTAAGGAAGACTCTCTGGCTTCTGGTAACCCAAATCTACTATCACTAGGTGATACAAGAGCTCGTAGCCCTTCAAGCCGGCTTGGTGTATACTCGGTAGGTTGCCCCCGAAGTATACACCCTGGAGAGTGATCAAATATCTTGATATGCCAACTATCATAAAGTGAAAAAAGGATAAGGTTTGACCCCTAATGGGGCTTGGTAGATCGAGAGTAAAGATGGATCTATGTTGGTTTATTTAGAAGTATGAATAGTTGTTATTATTATTTATGTTTAATATAATAATAATAATAAAGTACTATTTAATGTTTGTGTGGATAACTATAGAAGATATATTGTAATCTAATGTGATGTTATTGTAATTCTAATTAATTTACTGTATTTTCAAAGATTTGATGTTGTATTTATCTAAAAAAAATTGGTAAGTTGTTGAACTACTAATTTTCTCTAAAGCTACTTTGAACTTTTTTTTGGTCAATAATTTTCTTCTCCAAAGTTTGCCTAGGCTAAATCTTCTCCTATTCCCGGATTTTTTGTTCAAGTAAAAATAAGAAAACTGCTTTTGTTTATTTGAATTTTAAATAATTTTAGATTCATATATAAATTTGATTAGAATTCCATTATGATTTTTCCCTATGTTTGAAATTGTGAACAATGTGCTATTTGTTAGTTGAAACTAAGCCCTAGCCAATAGATCTAAAATTGCAAATAGTGGGCAAAGCCCTACCCAATAGATCTAAAATTGTAAATAGTGGGTTGCTTATTAGTTGAAACAAAGCCCTAGCACTTCACAATGCGGCTACTAGTATCTGAATCTGTGAAGAAAATAATAGAAAACTTTCGTTTAATAACGAGCATGGAAAAACAAAGAGGGTGATTTCCCATCCATTTTTTACGAATCAATGAAAGAACGATGCCACTATCACTTTTGACAATCCTTAGCAAAGCAGCCTTTGAGAGAAATAACTTCTTAAATGGTCTTTTGCAATGGATAGCATTGCAAGGCACAAATTAGTGGAAGTTACATTCACACTCCCTCCCAAATACCACTTAACATGAAAGTATGCATAGCTTAGCCATATAAGAGAACATTAAGTATGTATAGCTTAGCAATATAAGGTTATATATGGAGTGATATATATATATATATAGATATAGATATATATACCAAATGGGTTAAAAACCATGCTTTGAAATGCACAAAACCCATTGTCTTCCACCTTATATATGGAGTGAGACTTATATATGGAAATTTTCTTTTGACAATAATTATTTTGAGAATGTTTATATCTTGAGTTACATTCTAAGTCTTTCCATGACCCAAGTTTAAAGAAATATTATTACATTTGGTTCTCCACATGTATTATCAATGAGGACTGCAAGCAGTGGAATCGTTGCTTGTAAGTGTGTGCCATTAATTGTTTGTAGTTCAAAGACATGATCAATCCACATTTGGTAGAAATATAATTCCGAGCAACGTTAAATGATCATACATTAAGTAAAAGTTGATATAAGTGAATAGTTCAGAGATGATAAAGGAATATAATGAAAACTTTTAATGGAATTGTTTCCTATTCAGGTATAATTGAATCCCTTAATCTCGCTTACACATTTTTCACTTCTTCCTTCATAAATCTCGATCTTTATGTCACATCTCACAATAACCATTGTTTCCTTACACATGAGTTTGGCATGGGAACTTCTGAATTGTGGATTCTACCATGTCCTCAGAGAATATTTGAAGGCATTTCAACGAGCACTAAAACTTTGATAGGAATTATTAGTTGTATAAAAATATTTATTGGTAATTGTGTTTTAAAAATTATTTATGAACTTACCATAATTGTGTGCTCTTTCTGGTAAATATATCCTTTCTCTGGTGTACCATAAGGTAGTTGTAGCATGTTATATATCGAAAGGGGAAAAAAAGAGTTTACATTTATCTTGAATCAAATTTTAATTAAACTATCAAAACAAACATAATGTTGAGGTGAATGTTAAGAGGGTGAAAAAATGTTATTTTCATTAGGTTTTGATTATATAAACCATGACTCCTCGACTAATGGAGTGGAATGAGAGATAATGTATAATAAATAGGATAAACGGGGCACCCCCAATTTTGGTTCCTTTCTAACCATTTGATCATGCCAGCATCCTTGCCTAGCCGTTCGATGGGGCCAACATCCCTTCCTAAGAATTGAAATGCAATCAAACATGTCATTTATTACATTAGTTGCACCTCTATCACAGGTTAAAATATTATAAAGTGAAATTATAGCCTCGAATGCGCCAATATGAAAGCCACCACATTACATGTGCATGCCCATAAAGAGAAACGAAACCCACCTTCATGCATGTATTACACTTTGCATGCCCACTACAAACAAGGAAATTGACACAATAGTATATGTTGGGGTTGTCAAACCTTCATAGAGGAAGGTGTATAGTAACGTTGCGATGGGATAAATGATGACTACTTTCACATGATGACATAAATGATGATTTCTTTCACGAGTACAGACTACATAAACGATTGTGAGGTACTATACTACTAGGCATGCGTCTTCAACTTGGAATATGTTTATCAAACTTGGGCTCTCTTATTTTTCATGTAGTATATTCTTTCTATAGTAGGTAGGTTATACAACAAGCTAGATAGGATCTGGAATTATTCTATCATAATGAATCGAACCCTTATGAAAGATAGGCTAGAGTGCTGAAACTAAGGAGGAATGAGTTACTTTCATTTGATCACTGTAGCAACTGGCTATACTAGATATTATGCTCTTGCATCTAATTGCGCATGCCCCACCAACAAAGGAAAATATAGATGCAGCCCCAACTTCGCTGATATCGGGTAGAGCGAATCGCTAAGTGAGTACCTCATTTTGTTCCCTCAGTTTCATGCTTTCCTCTCCCTAAGTGGAACAATTGATGTTAATGAGTATTTTCACAGTGGGGATTTGTCTTTCTTACACCATGGGAAGTTTAAAAACATGGTGTCGGGCTTTGAGGCCTGGGTTACTAGCCCTACACCTAAATGTGAACATAATTTTTAGATAATTACAGCACTAAAAGGGTTGGTAATTTCATAGATAAAGCAGTTGGTACTTACCTAAGGTTTTGGATCGAAAACATTTGAAAAGAAATCTGTGGACCTGGTTCATTGAATTGAAAGAATACTTGAAACCTTCTATTATCCAAAAATTACTCTTTGAAAAGTACTGATTTTCATCATGGGTTTTTCTAGTGTTGTTGTTCTTTCTTTTATCATGGCCTTTGAGGGGCACTGAAGTCTTTGTAGGTCGTAGCTTGGCTGAATGTCCATTATCATATGTGATGGAGATGTATCCAACAAAGATCTCCAAGGAAATATTCATAGCTACATTTACTTCTCGAAATAACCAAAGCTTCCTTAGCTCTTCCCATCCAAAGGTATGATGCATACTTTTCTTTCTTTTAAACCTAATACTTGTATTTACTAAAAAGGATTGATGCAATTATTATACAGATCACTTGATAATGGTCAATTGATTTGTCTTATAGTATGAATTTTTTTGGTATGTGTAGACTTTCCCTAGAATCATGGAAAATGGAGTGGTAGTACTAGATATGAGATGAGATTCATATCTACCCACACTTGCTTCACTAGTTCTTGACCATGTTAATTTCTATCTCTACAACCAGAGCCTTGCAAAGGTATTTACACCTTGAATTTCTATATATTGCATTCCAACACAAGGTTACGTGATTTTATTAGATTTATGTGTGGAAATATAGTGGGATGAGACCATGTTGCCCTTCGAGGAATAGTTTCATAGCTTTTCTTTCCATATTCCATGATTTCTACAGAGGAATAATATGTTTCCACCCCGCTCTGCCTATTTTACTTGTTACCACAGGATGTCAACCTGCATGATCTGTTGTAACTCCAACGCCATTTCCAGTCTCGGTGGAGCTCCTGAATTTGTTTGAGGAGAGTTATGGAAGTATCAAACAATTTTGTGTCATGTTAATGAAGGAAAAAATGTTCTCTCTTTTAGCTTCCTTCCTTTGAGAACAAGTCTTCTACAAGTAATGTATAGGAAGGAGAGTTATCTTTCTTCCATGTAGCTTATTGGAGAGTTATATTTTCCTCTCACCATACATTCCACTATCTTAGAAATCAATTGCAGGGAGGGGATTCAGGCACTCATTGAATTTGAAACTTCTATGGGGTAATTTTTCAGGTCATGAATCATCTCATTCTAGTTACTCCCTTAAAGTGTCATTTTTAAGCAGTTTGTGCAAATCATTCTAAAAAATAACATTAGTGGCAATTTTTTTGTGGAGGACATTTTTTTATTCTCTAAAAAACTCCATTCCACTATACATTAGGTGATGTTTTTGAACTACATTTAATCTTATATGTGCTTGAGTTAATGAAGAGTTTTATTTAGAGCCTCTAAATGTCTAAATGGAAGCTCATTCATTTTTTTTTTTTTAAATTTCCAATGATGTCGGTCTTATAATGTTGTTTCCTTCAAAATTCCCTTGGTCTTCCAATGTCCTAGTGTCAGCCTTTAGACACCCATTCCGACGGCACAAACGTCGCAGCTATGGGAGGTTCGTCGTAATATATTTTAAAAAATATATCATGACATCATTCTTTTGACCCCCTTTCTGATGGTAGAAACATAGCAACCATGGTAGGTTTGTCGTAATATCTTCCCGAAAATTTTGCAGCATTGTCGATCTTCCAACTCACATTGGGACAACACAAACATGATAACGATCTCAAATTTGTTAGAAAATATTTTTGTAAAATTCTCACTGATGACAGTCTTATAATGCAATTTTTGACAAGAATATGTTGTCACAATTGGAAACTTTTTAGAAAAAGTTGACTTTTAGCAGGTCATCTGAGGACGGTTTGCAAAAAATATATAGGAGCATTTATCAAACTTTCAACAAAATGTCAATGAGTATATTCAATGAACAGATTTTAGAGATTCAATGATTACTATCATCATAATTTTGATGAAAAAGAAGATGTTGAAATTACAACTGCATCGAAAATGATGTTTCCTCAAATCTCCTTTTTCGTTATAGTGACGAAACATCTTTGCAAAAATGACAAAGTGTCATCGTAAATTGGGTCAATATTTAGTAGTGTGAGATTGGAAACAAGGGTTGATGAATCCTACTTTTGGAGGTAGGCCATAATTCAAACCCATGTGCAAAATTTTCCCTCTACACCAATGCAACTGTTGACATCATCCCTCCTCGACCACAACTACTTGCTTACCCTGTTTATATCCCCAATAATGGTAAGGCATCCAAACTAAGCCATGGTAGTGGGCATGCAACTTACCCAACTTACTTCTTCTCTTCCTTAGATTGCCATGATATTCACTTGAGATTACATAGGACCTTAAACAAAGAACATCCTATTATACATATTGAAGATCTCAATGAGGAAATTCTGAATAAAGAAATGGAACCGGTTCAATCTCTAGATACCTCAAGAATAAACCAAGTTCACCAAGAACCATGGGTTCGTCCTTACCTAGAAAGATTGTACATAGAGAAACAAATTAGTCGTCCTAAATTTGATCTTCAAGGTGAGCTTAAAAATATGTGTTGGCATATCATTATTCCAAGAAATCAAGGATATCCCTACTTAATCAAAATTGGTAAGGGAGTTGTTTCTAAGGAAGCCCAATAGAAAAGGAAAGGATCCTCAAACCATTCACATTATGGAAAACTATGATACCTTATGACGGGGGAGTTCTCATGGAAAAATACTCAAACCCTAGGAGCCTAGTAGTGAATGTGTAGATCAACCATAGTCTCATCGCAATCACGTTGATTGACCTTAGTGATTCCATCAATGTTATGATTCATGAAACCATGGAATCTCTAGGAATTTTCGATCTTAGGAAGACCCCCATAGTGCTATAAATTGTTGAGAGATCAACTATCAAACTAGAAGTAATCTTGGAAGATGTAGCGATCTTAGTATATTCATGGGGATATCCCACCGACTTCATGGTCCTTCAATCCAAGTCTTCTATGCTAGGATATCCTTTAATCTTGGTAAGGCCATGCTTGGGCCCTATAGATGCTTATATTGGCTATAGGTTTGGTAACATGATCATTTCCCATGGGATCTCAACAAAACAACTTCCCTATATCCTCCCACCAATATAAATCTTGAAACATCGCTTAGGTTGATGGTGAAGAGAGTGATAAGGAGGAAGTTTCCCATTTAACATAATTTGTGGAATTCAAAGAAATCAAATTTACATTAAAAGCAATAATCTAGAATAAATGAAAATTGTAGAATATTTAACCTCTTACAAAAATAATTAAATATTATATGCTTCAATTAAAACTAAATATAGTAATGATTCCAAAGGAAATGTCAATCACAAGAATTGGGTGTCTTGAGCGTTAACTAAGGTGTTGTTCAATCTAGCAAGGATTTCAAAGGCAATGTCGATAAGGTAGTTATGATATGTGAACATGTTTCACTCAAGTGTTAGAAATAAAGATAATGTGAGAGAAGATAATGATAACAACAATAACACATTAAATAGATTTCAACCTTGAAAAGGTAAACTCAAAAAAACGAGCTAATATATTTATTATTGAATTGAGGCTTCTATGATCCATAATAGTTGAAAGAATGACTTTGGCGTAAATCACATGTAGATAGACATTTGTCGATGCGTTTCGAACCAACTAGTGTGGTTCATCGTTAGGACAAGTTGAAGACACAGATCCAGCAAAGCATGTTAAATAGTCTCAGCAGAGACTCCAACAACTAAATTTGAATAACGACTAGTTTTGACTAAAGGACCCAGGTCAAAAATATTATTATTATTATTATTTTTTATATTAATATTGTTGATATATTATTTCATTTATGTAAATAAGTAAAATTAGGTAAAACTAAATAAATAAGTGAATAGTATCAACAGTAAATTATTTATTTATTAAAATACTAACATTAGGTTGTTAATATAAACTAAATCTAATGGTATTGAAATACATATTATTTATTATTTTCTTTTATGGAAATAATTTCAATTACTCTA
>APFE031042002.1:0-16694 GCA_000404065.3 Pinus taeda
GATCCCTGCATCCTTGCAATAGCTGTCAAACTCCTTGGAAGTAAACTCACCACCATTGTCAGTTCTTAAACATTTTATTGTTCTACCAGTGTTGTTTTCTACTAATGCTCTAAATTGCTTGAAAATTGAAAAAACATCAGAATTTCTTTTCAACATGTAGACCCACACTTTCCTAGAAAAGTCATCAATAAACGATACAAAATATGACGAGCCACCATATGAGGTTGTAGGGGCTAGACCCCAGACATCTGAATGGATATAATCAAGTATTCCTTTACTAGTATGTTTGCCTGTTTTAAACTTTTGTTTACTTTGCTTTCCAAACAGACAATGCTTACAGAAATCTAACTTTCCGAACTTTAGATTTGGAAGTAACTTGCGATCAGCCAAAATTTTCAACCCTCTTTCACTCATATGCCCCAAACTTTGATGCCATAAGTGAATGGAACTAATGTCATATTCAGACACTGTAGACACAAAATCTGACCCTGTACTTCCTTTTAACTGAAATAGATTCCCTACCTTCTTAGTTTTCATAACTAGTAAAATACCTTTGTAAATTTTCATTACTCCACCTTGAATTACAGTTTTATATCCATTTGAATCAAGTGCTCCTAATGAAATCAAATTTTTCCTTAAATCTGGTACATGCCTCACATCAGTTAATATTTTTGTTGTCCCATCAAACATTTGTAGTTGTATGCTCCCAATCCCCACAATATTACATGTTACATCATTACCCATGTACACAACTCCATCATTAATTGATTTATATGTCTTAAACCATTCTTTATGGATACACATGTGGTTTGATGCACCGGAATCTAACAACCAATGTTGATCATGATTTGACACATTAACTGATAATACTTCATCACTCATACCTGAACAAGATGTCGAACCTGTATCTGTCGTATTTGCCTCCTTCTTCCCTGTTGAAGAATCAGCTTTAGAAGTTTGCTACTGTCGCTTCCAGCAGTCCTTCTTTAAATGCCCTGATTTACCACAAAACCAACACTTTAGCTTACTCTTCTTCCATTTCGACTTTGAACGTGAGTCGCTCAGCCTCCTAGAGCGTCTTTCTTTCGAACGACCTCTAACCATCATAGCTTCTGATGTAGAGGTTTCTGAATGCGACCTTCTCCTTGTTTCTTCCGATAATAAGGATGCAACTACATCATCAAACTCAATAGTTTCTGATGAAATAAGACTTATAGAAGTAACAAAATGATCCCATGACTCGGGCAACGAGCACAATAAAGTAATAGCTTTATCCTCGGATTGAATTTTTACTTCTATACTTTGTAATTGCACAAGAAGAGTATTAAAAACATTTAAATGATCAGCAATTGATGTACCTTCCTTCATTCACAAACTGTACAACTGTCGCTTCAGGAGAATCCTATTGGTTAAGGATTTGGTCATGTACAGTTTCTCCAGTTTCGTCCACAAACCAGCCATTGTTGTCTCTGACACGACATTAAATAGGACATCATCCGCCAGACTCAGTCGAATAGCACTAACTGCTCTTTCATCCATCTCGTCCCACTCATCATCTGTGATGTTGTAAGGTTGTTTGGTTTTACCCATCAACGCCTTTGCCACGCCTTGTTGGACAAGCAGATCATGCATCTTCACCTTCCAGATCTCGAAATTATTTTTGCCATTAAACTTCTCAATTTAAAACCAGGCACTCTGAGTTTTCGCCATCTTGTATCAACCAAAAAACACAATAATCTCCAACTCCAACTTTTAAATACCAGAAATTAATATATATCAAAAAACTGCCTATGCCTTATATTACATTGCCTTTGCTTAAAAATATATATATATATATATATATATCTATATCATTTGCTGTGCAAATTCCGCGGCAATGCCAAAACAAAAAACTCAGATTTTCTAGGCGCACCACAAAACTGAACCTCAATCAAAATAATACCAGTGCTTATGCCTAATATCATGTTTACCAAAAAACACATCATGTTACTTTCAGTCGATCGTAATCATAATGATTTAAAAGTTTTAGAAGGATGCAAATATCCTTAGGCTCTCTCGGCTCAATCCACGATGCACTAAGCCAAGCATCCTTCACTGGCTCCCATACGATCTCCACGAAGGTATGTATATATATATCACCGCAGACGCAAGGCAGTGTAGTATATATATATCAGCGCAAATGCAAGCCGATTCATGCACCAGTCACATACGATGCCAAAATTTCATAACAAATAAAGCAAAGCGACTCCTGCCAAAGAAAAAATTGCTTTAAACAAATGAAAAAAATCATTTCTGAGATGAATCGACCGCTTACTCTAAATCATATTCAGCTCTGTCATAAAAGACTCCACACACAAAACAGTGGAGATACGCTCCATGCATAGAACAAACGATCTCCACGCAGGTGGAACAAATACCTCCACGCAGTGTATATATACACTCCACCAATTGTCATACGCCAGCAATTGTCATACGCACCACTTCAACGCACCAGCAGGTACGCAATATCACGCAAAACCTCCAACAACGCACCAACAGGTACGCAGGTCCAATTTGCTCTGGTATACGCACGCAGCTAGCGTTGATTTTTGCAAAACGCACCTTCTGCAACAAACTGCGCCAATTCCAAATCACTTGCGCAAATTCCTTTATTACGCTACAATGGAGCGCAGTTTTATTATGTGTTTATGGTTGGGAGCGCCGTTCAGCCAACCACACAAACGTAGAGAGACAGCCAATGAATCGCACGGCACCTCCGAACAACCTTCACCACTGTTGCCAGGCACCACCTAACAGCACGCAGGACTTTCAATCCACAGTACCGCCGTATCGTTGCGCACTCCTCCAACTTGCTCTGATACCATTTGTTAGAGCCAAGATGCACAACAGACAAAATAATATACACAGCTATTAAATCATGCACAGGAGACACAACAGATTAATGTGGTTCACCCAACCAATCTGGGCTACTTCCAACAAACATAGGCATCGACAATCTTTATTAATCAAACAGGAGATTACAAAATTAATCAAGTTCCTCACAAACTCTCACACACGAAAACAATCCGTATGGATACCTGTTTTATAGCTAGGAGAATCTAACTGCCTCATAAATCCTCTCACATCAAATATAGGATGCATTAACTCTCTCCCAACAGCCTGGAGCTAATCTAGCAACAAATTCCTATTGTTGTCACACACTGAGATTTTTGCCTATTTTATTAAAACAGAAAATCTCAACATTTTTAAAATATATATATATTTTTAATGGTGTATTTTGTTGTTTTTAACCTTGATATAATTTTAATAAAAATGTAAAATGATGTATTATAGTAATAATTTATTTTATTAGAGTGATGTTTTAATAAGATTAATAATAACAATTTATTTTTTGAGTTATAATTTAGTGAATAATTAATTTTATGTATGAGATATTTTGTTTATAACAAAGGATAAGGAACTCCTTCTAAATAATTATTTTATTAAATAATTTATAGAGTTGTACACACCATATTTCTTATAAATTCAAACTTACAACTTTAAAGGAGAAAATACATATTTCTCCATCAATAGGTACATTAAAAGTTATTAAATCTTCATTTAATTTTAAAATAAAAGATTAAAGAAAAGATAAAAGAGGAGGCCACCACGTCAATTAGGGTTTTGTTTTTAATTAGTTATCTAGCATTATAAATTAATTAGAGTGTTTTTTAAGGTTCACTTCAAATAAATGAAAACAAAGAATTAACCATGGAAATCACATTGGTAAGTTAATAATCTTAAGTGTCAGAAATGAAAGAAAGAGAGAAATAGAAGTAGCTCACTCACAAGAATGTTCATGTACACGTTGAAACTACTTTGGTTGAAGATGAGATTTGTGGCAAGGCCTCGAGAGAGTGTTCCATCATCAATTAAGCATACATGTTTAACAATTTACTTAGCACCAAAACGCAGGGAAAAGTCAAGGAAGATTCAACCAATGAACCCTTAATTAAGTGACCCAAATTAATTTAGATCGTTAAGGGCCCTAAATCAAACATCTAAAGTAATGTGAGGCCAAATAAGTGGTTAAAGCCCCAAAACATGTACCACATAGTAATCAGGTGTTCCAATAGGTGCACCAAAGGGATAACATAACGAAAATCAATGAATAAAGGCCAAAAAAGAGAGCAAGAAAGTGGCAAGAGACTCTATTTGACAATATGCCATTTTTTAACCCTTGGAATATATTGGATCAAATAGTCTAAATTTAAAATGTGTAGTTATAATGATAAGCTAGTGTTGTCAATGTTGTAAACACGCGTATATGGATTCCTAATGCAGAGCCCAAAACCAATCACCCAATTAGTGAGTAGATATATATGTAAATGAACTTATATGGACTATGTGGTAGGCTACCATCGTGAACACAAACCTTTGTAAATGTCAATTTGGAATATGATATATAATCTTGCAATATGGTTGCGAAGAGTATAAGAGGGGTCATGATTCCTCAAGAAGTGGGGGAGGAAAAAGTGTTGTTTTAATTGTTATTTCTCATACACAAAATTGGCGACATATCTAATTAAATGCAACGTCTAAAACCTGACATAGAATGACATGGGGAGTGGAAGTATTTTAATTGTTGGCATTCACCCCAATGTGAAGGAAAATGAATTCCAAGTGAGAACTATCGAAGACACCATCTAATGTTGAAATTCAAATGGATTATTGAGTTTCTTAATCATGGTAATTACTTGTGAATATTTTTCATTTAGTTATTACTTCATTCATTATATCATCAAGAAATTGCACAAATGCAAAGCACAAAAGACAAGAAACCATAGATTAGGCCAGAGGCCAGGGCAAAACCAACAAGGGGTAAACCCATCAATCCTTTCCTTATATATTCTTTGTCAACAAGAGAAATACAAGCCCTAACTAGAAGATCCAATTTCCAATTCAACCCTCCACCAAAAATCAACATGAAGTTTGTACAAGAAACTTGCTTCATCATAGGAGAATGTGCCTTTCTGAAGCTTGTATCATCACAGGTAATGTGCCTCACTAAAATTTTCATTGCCAGAGAGAACATCACAAAGATATTGTACTTCTGGAAACTCGCAACATTACAAAGATAATGACTCTCTTGTAGTTCACAAACATCATAAATAATGGTCCTCCTCTAGCCTGTCTTCTCATAGAAATCTAGCATCTTATTAAGCTCGTGTACCACAAAAATGGAAGCCTCAAATGTCTAAATTTATTTTTCACGGATGTGCATTGAATTGCTTTCTTAGTGAATGATTAAATATCCCAATATATAGTTGTTTCTTTATGTGAAGGATCACATCCTTTAAGTTGACTGACTTTTCTTGTGGGAGTGCCAACTTGGCAGATTGGAGATACAAATGACATTTACAAAATTCAATTTTTTATTTCTTTTCATAGGGTGATGAAGAACATTCCCCTTTCCTTTTTCTTTTGACCAAAAAAAAGCATGAAGAACATGCCTGATAATAATAATAATAATATTTCTTCTTTTTGTTTTTACATGAAATATATATTGATATAAGTACAATAATTATGAAGACCAAACCTACTTACAATTTCAACACTCCCTCTTAACTAGCGAGGTATTCATAACGACTTTCGGGATATTCTCAAGTTGATAACTTCTATAAGAAAGGATCAAGATTGATAAGCATTAATGATGACAACATCATCATAACCAACATTGTCAAAATAATAAGGCCTTGACAAGTTCACTCTATATCTCCTCTACATCAGAGTACAATGTTGGGAGGCATTAATTTGAACACCACCGCCTCCTAAGGCACATACCCCACCTAGGTGTTCTAAAGGTATATCCTCACAAGACCATTTCCTAATCCCAAGGAAAATTTTGTCTTTTGGACCATTCTTTACCAAGACCATGTACTCGAATCTTATGATTGTTAGTTCTGGTCATAATACATGACTCAAGAATGTTTGTCACTGATGCTTATCAAATCCACCATTCTCCCTACCAGTGTTCATGCACTAGACTTATTGTAGTTAGTCCTAGCCATAGTACATGACACATGGAGAACACAGTGTCCATCCTCGCTCCCTCTCAAATAGGGAGGAGATATCTGCAAGCCCATGCTTGTTGGAAAAATATTCATCCTTTCCTTTAGAAAGGAACTTCATTAAAGCATCGACTATTTGTTTGTTAGTGGAGATATACTTTAGCTTCATGGCTCCATTCTACATCATGTCACGAATTATAATGTGCTTCGACCTTCCTGGTTCTATGAAAATCTTCATATAGCTTTTCTCAATGTTGGCTTATATGGGCCTAACCCAGGTTCGGAAGAGTTATTTATCCAAATAAATCCCGCAACTACAGGCCCTTTCGGCAACAGCCCACGGAGCGTGGACTGAATTCTCACCCGAGGTAGCAGGGGAGGGTGCTGGAACCAGGTTTCCGCACCCTTGGGATGTCTTGATGTGGTCTGGAAGTTTTGTACACCGTTTTGTAGCCTCGCGCTGCTCTGCTTCCGCGCAGATCCGAACCAAGGCTATTCCTCAATACTAATTACTTAATGAGTTATTATAGATCCGATCTACTTATGAGGGTATTTAAGCAAACATTTAATCAAGATAACCAGTGTGCGCATTCAAAAGAGATACAGATTTGCATTAACCCAGAACATAAGCATACACATATAGGTTCAACATAACTATTAATCATAAATCAACCAAATCCACAATAAATCAATCTAACACAGTAAATTGGAATCAACTTATCTTTATTCAATTCTTTCGTTAATGCAAACAGATTTGCCCTGCACACTCAGCTGCAGGGGTCTACGCACACAGCTGCGGACTCTACCAGGCCTCTACGCACATAGCTGCAGAGCCTCTATCTACCACCCAATACCCTCGACTTGGACTTACAGACGCACAAATCTTCACAAACCCATAGTACTATCATTCATTTTCCATTCACCAAAAAAAACTTCTTTCTATCCTTAGAGCCCCGCTCTATTTATACATTCCCATGGTTTGTGAACCATGGGTAGGCCGACTTACTCCCTATTATTCTATATTATTTCTTGGGCAAACAACCCTTTGACTCGACCTTTTACACTTCGCGCTCCACATATTTCAGAGTTTTATAATATTTTTCGCCTAACTTATAGGCTCTCAGCCCCAAACTATTACGCGAGACCTCCGCTACCCAACAGTGCCCCAAGACAATCATCGTGACTCGTCCCGAGTCACTTGGTGTGGCAAGATGCGTTGCCTTGGCTTTGTGGTTCACCTCCCTCTGAGTGACACTCTTTGTCCTACTACTCCTTCGCTGTCTCCTACAACACTTCGTCCAGTTCCTGCTTCGTGGTTTCTACTAGTTATTGCAACCGATAATTATCATTATGCTCTGCTCGGTTAACACAGAACACCCCCTCATAGAATTTTAGCTCTAGTGGGGGAATCGCATACGGGACCTCCTTGTACCAACACAACCATTTCTTTTCTTCGTCACGTCTCTTCACACTGTCTGTTGCAATTTGTATTGCAATTTTGCAAGACCCTTGCTGCTGTTTGTGAGATCCCAGTCCTCAAGGTACATCAGAGATGACTTATTAACTGCACTTCCACCATTGGTCTCCGTATTTCTGTCCTTTCCCCTATCTTTCATGGTTCGCCAACCAGCCCTTGAGCGAGGCTACGGCATTCAGACCAGTTCTGCTTCGTGTCTACCAATTTTTGGTACATCCCCTCTCGTCGATGTTGAACTCTGCATGGTGCCTACAGTTGTCCACACCATATTCTTCAGAAATCCCTGCATCTTCATCGGTCATATCATAACCTTCGAGCTTACTCCTTGTGCATAGATAATGAAGAGTTCCATAGTGGTAGGAAGGCACAACAACTTACGGTTCTCAGAAATTCAACTCGCTCGGTGGATGCCCCCCTGTGATTTATAAGCGTTTCGAATTTCAAATTCTCTGGCTTCCAGCTTTTCTAGTAACCTTATGTTCAACCTGTGGTAGATCGTTCCATATCTTGCTCATGCCCCTTCTCTTAATTGCCCGCCATCCGCTCCCTTTTGCCATGATGCAGACATCTTGTCATGAACAGTGACATCAAAAGTCACATCTCCTTTTGTCAATGCGTCAGCGCAACCCTTTTCACGTAATTGCGACCCTTGCAATAGGCCAAATCTACGTGCACCCTGGCGGTCACACATCTTCCCCCCAAACTGCTTTATCATCTTGCACTCTCTTTCAACTGGCTGGAGTGGTGAGACTGTCCTTCGGGTCAGGCGGTCGTCCCACCCGTGTAGAGCTTCAGGTGACTGCCATTCACTCTTCCCGGGAAGGGGTCTCCATTGAGCTTGGCAAGCTAGAACGCGCCCCCATCGGTAACTTCTTTGATGACATAGGGTCCCAACTAATGCATTCAGAGTTTGCCAGGGAATTTCTCGAACTTGCTATCGTAGAGTAGTACTATATCATTCTCCTTGAATGTGCGTACCTTGATATGGCGATCATGCCACACTTTCTCTCACTATTTCTATACTTGTTGATGGAATCTGGCCAAAAACCGATCCTCATCCAGTTCCTCTAGTTGCGCAAGCCGTTCCTCCAAAGTCCCACGGTCTACCATGCCTGTTATTGCCACTATTCGTAGACTAGGTAAAATGTATTCCATGGGCATGATGGCCTCCTTACCATAGACTAACTAGAAAGGTGTCTGGCCTGTCAACTTCTTGCACATGGTTCAGTACGCCCATAACACAGTAGGGATGTGAAAGTCCCAGTCGTTTCGATGCGCATTACAGACCTTGGTCAATGTAGTCTCCAAAATTTTGTTGAATGCTTCAACGGTCCCATTCGCTTGCGGGTGGTATGGCGTACTCTGTTGATGATATATTTGGAATTCCCCAGTGAGTGCACTGATCGTTTCATTCAAAAAGTGTGTGCCCCGGTCGCTCATGAGAATTTTGGGACATCCAAACCTTGTCAACATGCTCTCGAACAAAAAATTTCCAGCTGTAGCAGTTGTGTAGTCCTTAACCGACTGTGCCTCTGCCCACCTAGTCAAATATTCTGTCGTGGTGATGATATAGCGCGCACCCATCTTCCCTCGAGGTGCGATAGGTCCTACGAAGTCAATTTCCCACTTCTCGAATGGCTGTAGCGTCATCTGTGGTTTGACATTTCATCCCTCCGTGATGGTTTCCCGGTCCGTTGACAGATGTCGCAGGCTTGACAGTATGCTTTCGAGTCCTGATGTAGAGTTGGCCACCATAGTCTTGCACGAAGAATCTTTTGTGCTGTAGGGCGACCTGCAAAATGGCCTCCAACCACCCTGCCATGTGCTTCGACCAATATTTGTCTGCGTTCGAATTCAAGCACATATCTACGTAAGATTTCGTCGTTGCCCATTTTGTAGAGATGCCCTAAAATAACGGTAAAGTTTGCTGCACGTATCACCAATTCTTTCTTCTGCTGAACAGAATATCCTTGCGGTGCGGTTCCTGTGGTTAAGAAGTGGATTATGTCCTCAAAATGGCCATCCGCAACGCGCACGGCATACAACTGTGCATCTGGGAGTCCTTCCTCTGAGTTTGTGGGCTCCTCGCCATTCTCAATTCGGGACAAATGATTTGGGCCTGCGTTGAGACATCCCGACTTTATGACGACTTCGAAGTCATATTCTTGAAATAACAGCAACCACCGACAAATGCGCCCTCCCAACACAGGCTTATTCACTAGGTATTTTAGAGCAGAATGGTCATTATACATCTTGACATGTCCTCCGAGCAGATAGTGGCGGTATTTTTGAAGCGCGTATACCATCTCCAATCCCTCTTGCTCAGTGGTGGAGTAATTCTTCTCAGCTTTTGATAATCATCGATTGGCGAACGCAATCGGGTGATCAATTCCCTTTGCTCCTTCTTGAGTGAGTACCGCACCTAACATGATACATGACGCGTCGACATGCACGTGAAATTCGACGTCCCATTTGGGGAAGACCAATATCGGGGCGAATGCCATCTTTTCCTTAAGCGTTTCCAGACTTTTGTCGCGTTCCTCATTCCAGCAATAAGTAGCATCCTTCTTGAGCAACTGTTCCATTGGCGCCATGATCTGTGCATAGCTTTTTATGAATTTCCGATAATAACCAATGTGTCCTAGCGTGGCGCTTAATTTTTTGACACTTCGCGGTGCTTGCAAATTGAGTATGACAACGATCTTCACCGGATCTACCATCAGACCTTGCTTACAAACCACATGGCCAAGCAGGTTCCCGAAGGGGACGAGGAACATACACTTATTTAGGTTTAGCGCAATCTGGTGCCATCGGCAAGTATCCAGCATTAAACTAAGCTCGCGATATGTTTCTTAACCAGCCCAAATATGGTCCAATCATCAAGATATACTTCTAAGAACTTATGTATAAATTCCTTGAATGCAGCTACCACAATGCGTGAGAATATCGCCGACGCATTCTTCAGTCCAAAGGGCATCACCATATACTGAAAACAACCCCATTCAGTGGCAAAAGTTGTCTTACTCCTATCCTCTGGCGTGATCTTGATCTGGTGGTACCCCGAGAACCCGCCCGTGAAGGAGTAGGCTTCCTGTCCACCCACATTTTCCAGTACCTCATCTGTAAAGGGCGTTGGAAACGGATCGTTAACACAGGCATCATTGAGCTTCCTAAGATCCATGCAGATGTGAATTTTACCCTTATACTTCTTTTCCTGCACAACCATAGGACTTACCCAGTCGGACTCCTCGACTGGTTCAATTATTCCTGCTGCAAGCATCTTATCCAATTCTTAGTGAACCTTTGCTTTGTATTTTGGATTCGACCGGTAAGGCCGCTACTTAACTGGCTTTGCATTTGGCTTCAAAGTTATCTTATCTTCATCATTCCCGGGTCACCGAGGATCCCTTTTAACTCTGTGATTTTTGTTGGGAATAAATCGTGATATTCTCGAAGCAACTCGACGACCTTTTCCACCGTGGTGTCGTCCCAATAATCCCCAAGTGTTGCATATTTCGGCTCTTCCTCTGTTCTGATATTTACTTGTTTCATCTTCAACGACACGGTGATGTTTGGATCTTCGATTGCTAGTCTGCGCACCTCGTGACTCCCCTCTGATTCCGGAATATTGATGTTTCTAGGGTTGTCATCATCATATTCTACCTGCACATTATAACATTCTAGGGCCTGGCTCAACTGCTGCGACCACTCTCGCTGCATGGTTTCTTCAGTTTCCAGCAACATTTTGAAAATGGCGGCCTTCACAAGCTATAACGCATCATCCATAGTATCCATCCATTGATCTTCAAAGAGGAATGTAGACAGAAACCCTTCGCGCAAGATATCCCACTTGCCTGTGCTGTGTCGGAGCTCTGTTTCAGTATACCATTTCTTGGGAATGACGTCCAAGGTATGATAAAATAAGTGTACCCACTCTGGTTGAGGCTCCTCTCCATAGGCTTTGGTCCATCTAGTAAGGTGCATGCGCGGGTCATCACGTCCATCGTATTTCTCCGTTATTCGTAGTTTTGGCTTCCCAAATCTTATCTGCATCATGTGCCCGCAACCGCGCTAATCTTCGAAAGTCCCTTCATGTGTGCCCCACCATTGCATAGGTGTCGCACGCAACGCCCATCTCAACGCATCAAACCGTTGGTGTTCTAGTACTGCGCTTTCAAACTTGGTCAGGAGTTCATCTACGATTGTCAGCCCATCATACATCGACTGTTCGCAATCCAAAGCCCTAACGCAGTACATAGATTTAGTCATCATATTGCAGTGTAACGTGGTTACTCCATTCAACCTGTTACGCCATCGCTCATCTTCTTCATCAGAATTGTTGGTGCAGGACTCTGAATAGCCCCGCGATATTCTCCTTTCCTCCGTTGGCTTGACCTCTTCTGGCCTTTGTGCAGAAATTTTGTAGATACACTCTAATTCATCGTCACTTTCTTCGTTGCGCACGGGTTCAGTATAGCACGGCCCTTCAGCTGGATCTAGCGAGATGACTACACAGAGCGACTTTTTCTCAAATATCATTGTCCACTTCTTTAAATTAATAACCCCATTCATGTCGGTGGCCCAGTATATTCCTAGCAACACATGATAAGGGCTACTTTCATCCACAATTTCTATTACTTCAAAGTCTGTCCTCATGCTTGCGCCTTCTATATCTATCGTAATTCCTTGCAACCTTCCCATGGGCAGGATCTTTTGTTGGTTTGCCATACGCAATTGAACAGGAGACCATTGTAGTGTAGACCTACCCATGCACTCCCAAGTTTGTTTAGGTAGTACATTTTCATCCGAGCCCAAATCCAGAATGATCTGATCCATCTCATAGTCGCCAATCTGTGTCGTTAATCGCATCTCCCACCTCGTCCGTGTTGCGTGTTTTCCTAATTTTTGGACCACGCTAGGTTCTCATGTCCCCTCGCACCTATTTATCAGTTCTTGCGAGCCTTTAACTGCCCTATTGTCGCGAAGCAATTTTATGCATGTCTCTAAAAAGGTAGTTAGCATCGAGGGATCCCTGTCTGGCTCAGGTTGATCCCTGTTACCTTGGGTAGAGACCTCCGCGAAGCTCTCCCTAGCTTCCAGATATGTCTCCTCACCAACCCCTGCGTCTTCCTTACTTAAGTTCCCTTTATCTTCTCTTGTGGTCGTGCCACTTCTTAGTACCATGTTTACTTTGGGGTCTTCGTCATGGAGTTCGGACCTCATCATCTACACATTCTGTGTTGTCGTAGGTTGCGCTGCCCTTTTTTCACGAATCTGTGCTATCAGTGTAGGGGAATATATCAACTCATGATCGAATTTCTCATAGTAAGTGCATGATATTTTGGTTGGGTTGGTACAATACCGCTCATAATGTCCCGGTCCTCCGCAGTTGTAACAAATTAGCTGCCCGTGACCCCTTCCTGGCCCCATTCCTCCCCGTCCTTGTCCACGTCCCTGGAACCCACCGCACGCAATCGCCACAGCTGGATCCTGACCCTATGCCTTAGTCTGCATTCTATAGGCAGGTGACTAGTCCATCAATAATTGGTAGCTATGACAGTCTCTTTCCTTGTGGCCCACCGATCTGCAAAAGTTGCAAAAGAGCTGTTGGGGGATTTGGTTGAATTTTAGCAGTAGATGACAGTTATCTGTATTATGCTTTCCTTCCACCTGACAGATTTTGCACCAGAGTGGGGTTGGCACGCTTGGCCCTGTCTGTGCCTCTGGTCGCAATGGTGTTGGTCCCCCCGTTGCCACATAATTCGCAAAGACCGGGTAGTGATCTTTATCATGCCCCTGGCTTCTGCACTTTATACACCATAATTCCTCCCAGACTTCTGGGCAAGGTGCCTGTTCTTGTTTTAACTTCTTCATTTCCAAACACAGATTTTGTATCTGCGCTTGGATTTGCTGAACTCCCAACCTTGGGTCCTGTAACGGAGTTTCGTGCAACCTCATCGATGTCTCCAATGCTTCAGCCTAGGTTGAGATCTTTTGTTGTGACAAAGCCGTCCTCAGATGTGGTATCAATGACGCCACAAACCAATCGCAGTGTTGTGCATCCGACAGTGTCATGTTCGCCTCGCGGATGGTACTTTTCAGCCTTTGATCCAGATCCCACGGGGTTTCACCAGGCATCATCGCGATCTCCTTGAACCCTATGATCGACTATGTTTCTGACTTTGGTCAGCTAAATTCTTTCTTTAATTCGGTCCAGATCTTTGTTGTCCCTGCATTCGGGTGATCGCTTGAGTACTTTATGTACCATGTCAACGCTCGGTCCTGCAGCGCGCTAACTAAGGTAGCCTTTCTGATATTATCATTCATAATTCTGTGTGCATCCCATATTGACGTCACCATGAACCAAAACTATTATGGGTCTTCGCTTCCTGCTCCTTTGAATACTGGTAGTTGGATCGCGCTCGTCATGTTCAACCTCTGGTTTGCGTGTCGATGTACTCTGAACTACCATTGCTCCTGATCCCTTCGATCCTCAACTTATTTCTCTATAGAGTTCCCATGCTCCAACATCAAACACCCCTTAGGCAGATTCCAGTCCCAGCAATGGAACCATTTGTTGGCTTATATGGGCCTGACCCAGGTTCGGAACAGTTATTTAGCCAAACAAATCCCGTAGCTACCGGCCCTTTCGGCAACAGCCTGCGAAACGTGGATTAAAGTCTTACCCGATGTAGCAGGGGAGGGTGCTAGAACCAGGTTTCCACACCCTTGGGATGTCTTGATGTGGTTTGGAGGTTTCACGCACTGTCCTGCATCCCCGCGCTACTCTGCCTCCGCGCAGTTCCGAACTAAGGCTATTCCTCAATATTAATTACTGAATGAGTTATTATAGATCCGATCTACTTATGAGGGTATTTAAGCAAACATTTAATCAAGATAACCAGTGCGCGCATTCAAAAGAGATACAGATTTGCATTAACCCAGAACATAAGCATACACATATAGGTTCAACAGAACTATTAATCAAAAATCAACGAGATCCACAATAATTCAGTCTGACACAGTAAATTGGAATCAACTTATCTTTATTCAATTTTTTCGTTAATACAACCAGATATGCCCTACGCACTCAGCTGTAGGGGTCTGCGCACACAGCTGCAGACTCTACCAGGCCTCTGCGCACATAACTGCAAAGCCTCTATCTACCACCCAATACCCTCTACTCGGATTTACAGACACACAAATCTTCATAGACCCATAGTACTATCATTCATTTTCTATTCACCAAAAAAAAATGCTTTCTATCCTTAGAGCCTCGCTCTATTTATACATTCCCATGGTCTGCGAACCATGGGTAAGCCGACTTACTCCATTTTATTCTATATTATTTCTTGGGTGGACAACCCTTTGACTCGACCTTTTACACTTTGCGCTCCGCATATTTCAGAGTTTTACAATATTTTTCTCCTAAATTATAGGCTCTCAGCCCCAAAACTGTTACGTGGGATGTTCGCTACCCAACACTCAATACAAGGTATCATAATCGAATCGAGCATGTCATTAGATAGTCCATCAAACACTTTACAGATCCAAACTACTTCATAGTTTATTGTACAAACACCCATATCTTCTACAATGCAATAAAAACTTGCTTCATGTTTTTTTAAGAAACCATACTAGATCCCAACCATCACCATTGCCAACCCAAATGATGTATCCTCAAGTCCCAAGTTTTAGTGTAAGATCCTTCATGTCAACTTTTGCTTCCAGGTCCCTCTGAAGTCTTTGGCTCATGAATCCTTCTTTCCCAAAGTACGATACCTTCTTTAATCATGAGGCTTCTTAAAAATCTGGGGTAACTCTTCTAACTGAGGCAATCAACTTAACATGATCTTATCCCTCTTACTGCGAGAATATTCTTGCTTCCATGTTGGTCATTTGATTTTGACTTCCCTAATGCATATTTTGACAAAATGCTCTCTTCTTTTTGCATTCATGTTCTCTATGATTCAGGAAATCATTATGCTTTGCTACATTCTTCCAAATCTGCTATAAAATATTATCTTTGACTTGCAAACATTATTAGGAAAGGGTGTGGAAGAAAAAATATAATTAAGCAAAGTACAAAATATTTTCCAAAGATAAAGACAATAATAATAGTAGTAATCAAAGAAAGGAGATGTAGATTACTTATCTTTTGAGGACAAAATTAACTCTCTCTTAATCTTGTACTTCTCATAATCATCCTAGTCCTCATATCAACATGTTTTCATCTCTTCCATTCTCAAGAGTTAGAGATTTTTATTTTAGCAGAAATGATTAGTCCTAGGGTTTGTCCCTAGGGTTCTCTAATTAAAACTCTTGCTAGGGTTTACAAATCCTAGATTCTTCAATATCCAAAGTTTTCAAGATCTGCTAGAATTGAAAATTCTACAAATATATTAATGTGTTAGTTGCAAACCATATAAATGTTATTGACAAACCTTCAAGAGATGGATTTCATTGATGTTTTTTCACTAGATTTCTAACCTGGATCACGAAAACCTATATTTTCATATGCGAGGACAAGATTCAAGTACTAACATCACTGTTATGTCATTGACCTCAAGAGAGGGAACATGACCTCTTACACAATATATTTATGCAAACCCATCAACATCTAGATAAGCATGAGATAGTTAGATTTTTCTTAATAATTTCTTCATAGTCTAGAATATCTAAAATTTCAAGCATATTACAAATATATAAGATCTTCCTTTTGATAAATTTATTATTCAAGGGAACCTTGAAGAGAACTTGCAAGTTAGAAATATTTGACATGTCTTTTTTTACCTTACCTATCCAACCTTATAGTCTTGAGATTGACTATAGAAGCTTGCCCCTTTTCACAAAATTTTGGTCTTTTGCATGAGCCATCAATTGATATATCTTCCTCCAGTAGAAATACCTCCTTTGTCCTTATTTTTAAGCACAATATAGAGATGGTTTGGATTATGGAGAGGACTTGATCCTTTAGGCATGAATGATTTGGACGATTGTCACATTCATCCACAAGTTCAAATATATTTTTCCTTATTGAGATGATTTGTTATTTCAAGGAGACTTCCTTCCTTTACTGGATGACGACGTTCAACAACCTCAAAATTGTAACAACCCTAGTCAAAAATCCGTGTAAAAAGTTAATAAAGGCAAAATATATAAGACCA
>APFE031042003.1:0-12585 GCA_000404065.3 Pinus taeda
GGCATGGATGACCGAGAAAGAATTGATAAAATGGATTCAACACTGATGGCAACCAAAAGGGCACATAGATCTCAAGCTGTGAGCGAAAGGGTTCTTCACAGTGATCTTCTCAAACCTAGAAGATAAAGAATGAATATTCGAAGATGGACCATATTTCTCCAACAATGTCAGCCTCTTCATCAGGCATTAGGAAGAATGCTATAACCCGGACCAAGAGAAGCTTCTAGCTACCCCAATACGGCTTCGACTCTTTGGCCTATCAATGGATTTCTGGGACCCATAGATACTAGAAGGCATAGGAAACTTGATCGACACCTTTGTAAAGGTTGCATACTCGATAAGGAAAGGCCGCTACACCTCTTATGCTAGAATTTGTGTCTACATGAATATAACGGAACCACTTCCATATTATATAGAGTTGGAGTATCATGATGAGGTATGGCCACAACTGATTGACTATGAACACGTCCTGTTCTGGTGTCGGAGATGCCACGAATATGACCACCTGTTTAGAGCATGCCCCCTAAACTAGAGAGTCAATCACTTGGAGGGAGAAATGGATGGTGATCAGATGGAAAAATTGGAAGCGAATGGGTACAAAGAGGTGCAAAGGAAGAAAAGAACCTCACGACAGATCAGAAACCACAAAACACACCAAACAGAGAAGGAGCCAGAACAAATTTTCGGTCCTACAGGAAGAAGAACTAGAGGCGGAGACAAGGGACACATCTCAGACATAAGAAAACCAGGGAGACAAAGTAATAGAGGGGGGAGAAAAAAAGAACGAAATGTTGATTGAGGTTGAGCAAGGACTGGAAGACAACATGCAAATGATGGAAACCCTAATGGAGATAGACAACTAGAAGGATGACCTAAGTATAGAAGAACAAGTCATGAAAAGGCTATTACAGGAATGGAGGCATTTGGATGAAAGATTCATCCCGAAAGATTAGAAACAACTCTACAAAGAGATCTTTCAGTGCTATAGCGAAAATAAGGGCACAACGATCATAAGCTAACCTAAACAGCTAGGAGCCCAAGCGAATTAGGGACAAGAGATGGGAACACAAGGAAAAGGGGGGGAAAATAGGAAGGAAACCATTGAATGAATCCATACAAATGTTTGGGGAATTATTGGTGAAATCAGGGATAGTAGTGCCATTGTCGGAGGTTTTACATCAACCGATCAAACTGTTGAAATGATTATTACAACCTAAAACATTAGAGACCTCAATAGTAGAGGCAAACAAAGGTACCTGAAGGAGAGATTGAAAAAGGATAAGCCCATCATTATGATAATACAAGAAACAAAAATTAGAAAAAACAATCTAAAAGACATAATGGCAAACTGAAAGCCAGAATACCAAGTCATGGCCCATGATGCAAATGGGAATGTAGGTGGATTGACGATACTATGGAACCCGACAAAAGTGTTGTTCGAAGACTAGGTAAGTATACCTCGAATCCTCACTAGAAAATTTCGTATTCTAGGCTCCAATGAATGGGCTCTACTTTTAGTGGTGTATGGTCTGCATCTAGCAGGAGAACGAGGTGCCTTCCTCCAAAAGTTGAGTAACCTGAGGAATCTATACCCAGATGAGCTATGGGTGGTAGGGGGATTACAACCCTAGGTGAAAAAGAAGGAGGAATGAGAAGAACAAATTTAGATATAGCAGCCTTCAGTGAAACCATTAATAATCTATGCCTAGTGGATATAGACACAAACAACATGATTTATACCTGGAACACTAGAAGAGGAGGAGTACACCAAATAGCAAGTCGCCTGGATAGCTTCCTAATCTTAGAACAATTGATGATTAAAGATATATTCATAGAAGCAACGATACTCCCATGCATGGGATCAGACCACTGGCTGGTTCGCTTGGAGGTGGACCTAAAAGATCAACCTAAGAATGGGCTGTTTAGGTTTGAATCCTTTTGGCTTAGGAACCTAGATATCCTAAAAACGATGGAGGAATGGTGGACACAAAGCATCAAATAGGGTCGGAATAAGATGCATACTTTCCAGCTGAAGCTTAAAGTTTTAAAAAAGAGGCTGAAAAAGTTGAATAAGGAGGAGTTTGGTCACATCCTCAAAGATCAAATTGAACTCAGCAAGCATATGGCAGAATTCCAAAAAAAAATGATAAAAGAGGGAAGATTGGAGGATCTGGTGCGAGAAGAAGAGTTACTAATCAATCAAATAGAGAAAAGAAGACAACAAGAGGAAATCATGTGGAAGAAAAAATCGAGGGTTCAGTGGCTGAGGGAAGGAGAACGTAATATGATATTCTTTCATAAAGATATGGTGCACCACCAACAACACAATCACATTTACTCTCTCAAGGATGCAAAAGGACAATGTAAAACAAAACATGAAGAAATGGAAGGACTTCTGGTCAGACATTTTAAAGACTTGTTTATGAAGAATGAGGACAACAGATCAGACGCCATCCAAAGAATCATGCAAAAAATTCCCAAAATGATATCAAATGAATAGAATATGGCACTAATGCGAGCTGTAACTAAAGAAGAAGTTGAGGAAATAGTGAAAGGATTGCCAAAGAATAAAACTCCAGGTCCAAATGGATTCACTGTGGAATTTTACCAAGCTACCTGGCCATTCGTGGGACAGGACATCCTGGAGGTAGTGGAGGAATCAAGATGTAATCAAAAGGTATGCCCTAGTCTCAATGCTACTTTTGCCTATTTAATTCCTAAGATAGCTAAATCAGAGGATCCTCAAGGATTCCGGCCAATTGCATTGTGCAATGTTATCTACAAGATTATTGCCACTCTAATTTTCAAACGCCTGAAACCCCTTCTCCCAAGTCTTATTTCCCTGGAACAAACAGGCTTTGTTGAAGGCCTCCAAATCCTTGATGGCTTTATCTCATCCCAAGAGGTAGTCCACTCCCTCAAAACCAAGAAGCTATTGAGCGTGATGATAAAACTTGATCTATCCAAAGCTTATGATAGACTTAGATGGGGCTACCTCACGAGCCTTCTTAAAGCCCACGACTTTGACCAAAGATGGATAAACTTGATCTTAGCCATGATATCCTCTCTGATCTTTTCCATCGTGCTCAATGGAACCCCCACTAAGAACTTTAACCCTTGCTGTGGCCTGAGATAGGGAGACCCGATGTCACCCTTCTTGTTCATCTTGGCAGCGGATGGGTTGGGCAGGTATATAAAACAATAGGTTCACACCTCCTAGCTCCAAGGGCTAAGAATCTGCGGAAATGACATGCCATCACCCACCATCAATTCGTAGATGATATCATGTAGGTTTTAACCCTATACAAAAATTACCTGCATACGAATTCTAAGAACACAAAAAAATAAAGAATGCGAGAGCATAACACATAAAACACATATACACAAAGATTTTCCCCTGGATACCAAAACCGGGACTACCAGCTTGATTTTTCATTATGTTCCTTTCAACATTACAATACATATTTATACATGCTAAAGCATCCAATACCATGGAATGAAAACCATCGTGTCCAAAACCATGGACCGAAAACCATTGCGTCCAAAAACATATGTGAAAATCATGCACAAAAGCATAGGTGGGTCCGCCCAACCTAACATAGGTTCCAAAACCAAAATTTTCTGGGGTGCTGCCTCCGACCCCATAGAGTGGGGTTACTTGCACCCCTGAAACCCCCTGTGACCCCCCCACTACACAATCGACGCAACGAACGGGGGGCTCCACCCCCCTTCTAACCCCCCGGATAAGTACATGGGTTAGTCATGGAAAGAATATAACACGACCCAACATTCTCCCACTTGTTGTTTTCTTTCCATAGGGGGCCACAAGAGAGCTTAGTCATTTATCCAGCCCTGTAATGCCCATTATTTCTCTACACCAAGAGAATTTCTCAGAGCTCATAGATTTTGTCAATGCATCTGTAGTATTCTTCAAAGTGTCCACCTTTACGAGCAACACCTTTTTGTCTTCTATCATATTCCTCACAAAGTGATACTGAACATCAATGTGCTTTGTCTTTGAATGATATGCAGGGTTCTTTGCCAAGAAAATTGCACTTTGGTTGTCACCATCTATCCTTATAGATCCATGTACTAACCCCATACTTGAACACAATCTCTGCAACCAAATTGCTACCTTGCTTGCATGAGTGGCTGCCATGAATTCTGTCTCTGTAGTTGATAGTGACACTACAGATTGTTTCTTTCTCATCAAACTGACTGTACCTCCAAATAGGTTAAACACATACCCACTTGTAGATCTTCTCTTATCCAGATATCTAGCCCAATCTGCATCAACAAAGCCACAAATATCTAACACTCTGTCCAATCCTAGTCTTCCTTGGTAGCACAAACCATAATCACTAGTGCCACACAAATACCTGAAAACCCGCTTCACTGCTGTCCAATGTTCATTTCCTGGTTTTGACATAAACCTGCTCAATACTCCCACTGCATGTGCAATGTCTGGTCTATTATAGACCATTGCATACATCAGGCTACTGACTACACTTGCATATGGAACACAAGACATGTCCTCTTCCTCTTATTGTGTCTTGGGACACTATTTAGAAGATAACTTTACACCTACAGGAATAGGAACCTTCACTGGTTTACTATCCTGCAGATTAAATCTCTGCAATATTGTCTCGACATACTTCCTCTAGTTTAACCAGAGTTTCCTCTTTGCCCGATCTCTTTTAATTTCCACACCCAAAATATAGTTTGCAGCACCAAGATCTTTCATGTCGAATTTGGAGGACAATTGGGTCTTCAAATCCTAGATAATTTCTTTGTCATTTACAACTAGCAACATATCATCCACAAACAAGACCAAATAAATAACACGGTCACCAATTAATTTAAAATTCAAACAATGATCTGCTTTGCTTATGGTGAAGCCATGTCCCTGTACAAATGTATCAAATTTCTAATACCACATCCTTGGTGACTGTTTTAACCCATACAAAGACTTCTTTAACTTGCATACCAATTCTTTCTTACCCTTCACTGCAAAGCCTTCAGGTTGCTTCATGTAGATTTCCTCTTCCAAATACCTGTGAAGAAATGTTGCCTTCACATCCATCTATTCTACCTCAAAATCAAAAGCAGCAGCAACAGATAAAAGTAATCTAATAGAAGTTACCTTGGCAACAGGAGAAAAAATATCACCAAAATCAATTCCCGGCACCTAGGAATAACCTTTTGCTACCAACCAAGCTTGTATTTCTCCACCTTCCCTTCTGTATTTGTCTTCTTCTTGAACACCCATTTGCTGCCAATGGGTTTCCTTCCAGCCGACAACTCCACCAGATCCCAAGCCTGATTTTTGTGCAAAGATGCCATTTCATCAATCATGGCCTCTTTCTAGAGTTTTCCATCCTCTGAATCTATTGCTTCATTCACAGTTATGGGATCATCATCAGTAAAAGATAAAGAAAAATTTGAATAGAAAGCAGATGGACTATACCTTTCAGGCTGCCTTCTTTCTCAAACTTATCTTCTCACACTCGGAGGTTGTGGCTCTTCATCTTCTGATTCCTCCTCTGTTGTAGAGTATGCTTCTTCCTCCTTTAGCTCAAACTCTATCTTCTTAGGTTCCTTTGGTTGGACTTCATGTTTAATAACATATTTCACCTCTCTAAACACCACATGTCAGTTGTACACAACCTTCCTTGTTACTGGGTTCCAAAGCTTATAACCCTTTAAACTATCATTATATCCAATGAAGATGCACTTTTCAGATTTACTATCCAACTTGGTTCGTTTCTCATTTGGAACATGTACATATGCTTCACATCTAAATACCCTCAGATGTGAAAGAGAGGGTTTCTTACTAGTCCATAACTCTTGTGGAGTTTTATCCTCCAATGCTGATGAAGGTGATCTGTTGACAAGGTAACATGTTGTCTCCACCACATCTGCATAGAATTCCTCTCCTAACCCAACACCACTGAGCATGCTTCTTGCCCTTTCCATAAATGTCTTATTCATTCTTTCTGCAACTCCATTTTGCTGAGGTGTATATGGAGTGGTCTTCTACCGTGCTATACCACACTTCTTACGGAATTCTGCAAATTCCTTATTGCAAAACTTTCCACCGTTATTTGTCCTCAACACCTTTATCTTCTTCTCAGTTTGGTTTTCCATGAGAGCCTTAAATTCTTTAAACCTGTTAAAGACTTAAAATTTCTTCTTAAGGAAATATATCCATGTATTCCTTGAGAAGTCATCTATAAATGATACATAGTACATAGACTTACCCAATGATGGAACCTTCACAGGTCCAAACACATCATTATGCACAAGTTCTAATATATGTTTCGCCCTCTTGCTACCAGAGCGGAAACTCACCCGATTATGCTTCCCATATACACAATTTTCACAGAAATCAAAGTCCAGATAGCTATTACTCATACCTTCTACCATACCTTTACCATGAAGTATTCGAAGGCCTTTCTCTCCAATATGTCCAAGCCTTTGATGCTACAACATGGTCTTCTCTTCAGAGACCATTAGATTTTCTGCTCCACTTTCAGGAACCACATAATTGTTCCACCCATCAACAACCGTGCTACCTTGCAGCTTGTACAGAGTTCCAATCCGAACTCCCCACATCAATACCAGTGCTCCCCGAACCATCTTGTAGGTATCCTTCTCGAATACTGTTTTTACACCTACATCATCCAACTTGCTTATAGAAATCAGATTTCTGGCCAATGTAGGAATATGCAGAACATGCAAAAGTGTTCTAACCCTTCCACCTTGCAACTTAACCTTTACTTTTCAGTGACCAATGATTCTAGCCTTCCTATCATCCCCTAAGAAGACATCACTACCATCGTATTTCTCATACTCTCAAAACCACTCTCTATGGGGTGTGAAGTGAAAGGATGTACATGTGTCAATCAACCATGCCTCATGATCTACATGTGTACTTGAAGAAGCCAAGTACACATCCCCACCTTCATTTGAGGTGGTTTTCACCTCTACAGAAGGAGCATAATTAGATCCCTTTACTTTATCAAGAGATTTAGATTTATAGTCCCTTTTGTAGTGCCCTTCCTTTCTGCATTTCCAGCACAACACCTTTACAAGTTTTCCTGGAGATTTAGATCTCCCACTCGATGACTTATTTTTGTTTCTATTCTGGGACCATCCTCATAAAGACAAGGCATAACCATTCTGGCTTTCCATATCTTTCTGTCTCATCTCCTCCGTCAACAAGTATGAGACTATTTCATCAAACTGCAAGGCAATTGCATTTCTACCTATTGCAATAACTAAACTATCCCACGAATATAGTAGAGAACACAAGAAACTGATGCACTTATCTTCATCTAAAATTTTAATATCAATAGATGCTAACTGACTTACCACAGTATAAAATGCGTTCAGATGCTCTGTCACTGAGTCTCCATCTTTCATCCTCAGGTTATACAGCTTTTTTCGTAGGAATAATTTATTCACTAGAGACTTAGATTGGTACAAAGTCCCTAACTTTTCCCACAAAGCCTTCATCGTAGCTTCCCCTAATACATTCAATAATACTGAATTTGAGACACACAATTATATTGCACTCTTTGCTTTCCGATCCAACTTCTTCCATTCTTCATCGGACACTCCCGTTGGTTTAGTACCCAGATCTACCACGATCCACTGATATTTATCCACCAATAGATCCTGCATCTTGAGTTTCCACAACTCAAAACTCTGACCATTAAATTTCTTGATCTCTATCTTTCCACTGCTCACCATCTTCTTTCATAATCAGAATCGATCTCGCAGATCTCCCATTGAACAGGGTCTACCATAGGCCTGAGTGAAACCCCTAAGCAACAAAGGTGTCCCCTTGAAGCCAAAACAACTCTGATACCAAATGTAGGTTTTAACCCTGTACAAAAATTACCTGCATATGAATTCTAAGAAAACAGAAAAATAAACAATGCGGCAGCATAACACATAAAACACATATACATAGATATTTTCCCCTGGATCCAAAACCGGGATTACCAGCTTGATTTTTCATTATGTTCCTTTCAATGTTACAATACATATTTATACATGCCGAAGCATCCAATACCATTGGACCGAAAACCATCGCATCCAAAACCATGGACCGAAACATCACGTCCAAAACCATGGACCGAAAACCATCGTGTCCAAAAACATGTGCGAAAATCAATGCCCACAAAACCATAGGTGGGGTCTGCCCAACCTAAACATAGGTTCCAAAACCAAAATTTTCCGAGGCGCTGCCTCGGACCCCATAGAGTGGGTTATCTGCACCCCTCAAACCCCCTGTGACCTCCCCCCCCCCCTCTACGCAATCGACACGAACGGGGTCTTTGCCCCCCCTCTAACCCCTCGGTTAACTACGTGGGCTAGTCATGGAAAGAATATAACACAACCCAACATATCATGCTCTTCTGCCAAGCCTTCCTGAGGGAAGCCCATAACATAAAAGATATCCTCAACACCTTCATGGAAGCCTCAGGAACCAAGATCAATGATGACAAATCATTCATTTTCTTTTTCAACACCCAAATAAATGTTATGAACTATTTAGCAAGAATCCTTGGGTTTATCTCTGGCAACCTGCCCTCCAAATACCTGGGTATGCCTCTTTCAGATAAGCCCCTAAGAAATAACTGCTGGCTAAAAATACTCCAAAAATTTCAGGACAAACTCGAGTGTTGGACCTTTCGATCACTAAGCATGGCGGGTAGAACAATGCTACTCAAAGCAGTGCTTCAATCGATCCCCATATACCATCATTCTGGAATGGCAACCCCAAAAGGCGCATGCACCAAGATGGTAGATATTTTCAAGAAATTCCTATGGGGTGGTGCTCAGTAGGTTAGGAAATGGGCATTGGTGTCATGAGAGGGCCCCGTACCTCCTAAACCAAACCATGGTGGCCAAAATATGGTGGTGATGGATGAATGGAGGAATAGACCTATGGAAAAAGATATGGACTCACAAATATAATATGCCTGAGTGACTGGAGGCCATCCTCAGATATGAAGACCCTCTTAAGGGTTCAACGCTATGGAATCTTGCGGCCAGCAATAGACACCTCATCCACCAACATGCCTTCTGGGAGATCTACAATGGAGAAACAACTAGATTGTGGACAGAAGCTTGGCATCAATGAGGAAAAATGATGGAAAAATAGGATATCAAAGATATATATCAGCAGACTTGAGACAACAACACAGATGTAGTGAGTCAGTACTGGAAAGAGGAGTAGGGATGGAAAGGTGGTGAAGTTGGAAGACTAGAGAAGAATGGGAACAACCGATAGACATAAATCAATCGGCAGCCGAGATAAAGAACTAAGGACAAGGAAAATAATGATTCACCAATATTCGGACATTCTGAGATGGGTATACACTACCAGGGGAACCTTCACTATAAGTGAAGCCTATGATATCCAGGTCAAATAGGAAGGGAAGGACAAGACATAATATGGAAAAAGATCTAGAATGGGGGGTGGTGGCCAAAGGTAACCCACTTCCACATGATGGTCAGAAAAGGAAGAATCTTGACCTGGGATCAGTGACAAAAAAGAGGCTTCCTAGGACCCTCCTACTGTGGGCTATGCCTCCAAAATGGGGAAGACATGGAACACCTCCTCAACAACTGCCCATTCGCGGAACAAAAATGAGGACAAATGCAAGGAATTTTTGAAGGGATGGATAGAGACCAAAATACTATTAAAGGAACAATCCTATTATGGTGAACCCACATTTATTCCAGTTTGGTAGTAAATAGGGCTTGGAACCTAGGCCTCGGATTCACCCTATGGGGCATATGGAAAGAGAGAAATCAAAGAATTTTCAAGCACAAAACAACCCCGCAGGAAAAAGTATGGGAAGGTGTAGTTCAAAACATAAGGGAAACAATCTTAGCAGAACCATGGCATGAAGAGGACTGGCAAGTGTCGGCCCAAGAAGGTCGAATATTACAAAAGCTAAACCTAGCACCAGGGATGATTGACAGCAAAGCAAGGAAGCTAAGTAATGTGGGCATGAGCTCGAGATCCCAATTCACCCCTCCGGAAGAAGGGTTCATCAACCTCAACTTTGATGGGACCTCTAAAGGCAATTCGGGAGAAGCAGGCTTAAGGGGCCTCTTTAGAGATTCCCAGGGCAACAAACATCTCATATATGCAGAAAGATGTGGGATTTCCAGCAACAATGAGGTAGAATTTGCTACAGTAAGACAGGGCCTAAAAAACCTGGAAGTGGAAGGGGATTCAAGCTTGGTAATCAATATAGTAGAAAAACTAAATAAGGGAACTAAGTGGGACAAAATTAGCCAGAGTTGGAGAAGAGCAAGGCTGATCCAGAAAATAGAAGAAATTATCCCCAAATTTGATTACATTCAAGTGAAACATGTCCAGAGAGAGGGAAGTAGGGGGGAAAATTTCTTGGTTAACTGGAGGTGTATCCATCAGCAGGACCAATTGGAAAAACAATGGCCAGTTTGGCCAAGGGATACATCCCTTGAATCCTTGGAGGCCATCCTGGAACAAGATCTCAAGCAGAGTCAGGGGAGTCAGAGCTAGGCAAACCAAGCTCTTGATCGAGATGTGACATGGTGTCAGGGGCGACAGACCTCGATTGGACATAGTTAGTACCAAAATGTTTATGACAACCACCCCCCACATGCTTAAGGCAGGGGGTGTGTTATCCTCACTCATGAATGCATGGGATGTGGGTTGGCAAGGTGGTAGAGGGAGAGATAAGGCAGGTTGGTGGAGACGGGGAAGGTATTCAATGTGCCAAGCAAGTGAATTCTACATCAGAGAAGGGAGGAATCTCAAAGTGGAAGAGAGAAGGCAGAACTATGTTTGTGAGCTAGCGATGGCTTTTTGGCATGTAGTCTGGTCTCACTCCTGGTAAATTTCTAAGCTATGGTTGGATTTCTGCAACAATTTCATGTGTTGGTGGGGGCTTTGCTGGGGGGAAGGGAGAGGCAAAAGGCTATCCCAATGGGTATTAGTCCAGTCAGGAAGGAACCAGGGGAGGAAAGGGAGGGCTATGGCATGGATCTGCATTTCAGCCCTTTGGCTTTTAAGCCAAAATTTTGGCAATAGCATGGATTTGATAGGATTGAGCCAAGAAACAAGCCCATACATGTTAACCCAGTCTGGGGAAATTGGTGACAGCAGGCAAGGCATGTTGAGGGGGTTGAGTGAAGCTAAGAGAGGTAAACCTGAGTTGCTGGCAAGGGGACTGGATACCGATAATACCTATACTCTGTTGAGAAATCCCTGGCAATTGCATATGCATGGTATAAAACACGCTAATAGGGACCCTAGGGGGCACAATTGGTAGAGAGGCAAGCATTCCCATGGTAGGAAGTTGCAAGCTGAGGAAGGGGCATGTGGGTATGGAAATAATTGAAAATATTGGGTCTAGAGGGGCCTAAATGTCGGGTTCCAAATGCAGGGGGGTGACCAGCCTCTGAGCCAGGGTAAGGGGGAGCAACATGGGGAAAAGACTGAGGACCTGAGCTTGGAACCCAATCCCCCAGGCCACCTATGGCCACATGGATTTCCTAACTCGTTGCAAGCTAGGCAACACAAAGAAATAAGGTATGAGCGGTTGCAAGGGATTGACATGAACGACATAAGGGATCTAATGATGTTTAAATGTTTACAGGGTATCAAGAATAGGATATGGCTCCAACTAAACATGGGCGAGGTCGTGGAAGTAAAGGCACGACTTCTTGGGCAGCCAAGAGACCCCAACCTGATGGAAGGCCGCAGGGCCGAAATCCAGATGACACCTCATAGGGGAAGCTACTGCGGCATATAGAAAGGAAACAAACGACGACATCTGAAAGCTGATAAATGATTGAGAGGATGAGATAAAACATGAGTTGGAACTAGATGATGAGATAGAGATCTCGAGGACGATGGTTCCTGACCAAGGGAACACCAGAGGTAGAATCATGCAATTCAAACACACCCTATACCTGTATTTCTTGATGAAAATATTTCTTAGTAAAACAATGGAAAACATTTATGTGGGGATGGTAGTCACACTTTAGGGCCTACCCAATTACAAAAAAGACATGCAAAAAATCCTATTCCAGCTGCACAAACAGGATGTCAGGATGGATTGTATCGACTGTCACATCCCTTACATTGTGGAGCTGTTTGGAATTCCGGACGCAACTTCTGATGATCCCACTCTTGTTGCGTCAAACTCTGAGGAGCACAATGTCCAGAAGGATTAGTTCCTCTAGGATTATTTTTTGTTTACGTGAATAGCATTTAAATTTCCTATTGTTTATGTTAGAAGTTATATAATATTTAGACATGAGATTGAGACCTACGTAGCCTTGAAAGTAAGACTGAAGCGATTTTGTTTTTGAATGATGTATAATGCTGATTGGTGGCCAATAGACTCGGTTTCCCCTCGGGGAAAGTTGAGGCCACCAAGTAAAATTGTGTGGTGTAAATTTTCCTTATATATATAATAGAAAATGGAAGGTCCTGTGAAGCATTAAAGAAAAAAAACCCTATTAAAAAAAAATTAAAAGAAAAACAATTAAAAAAAAAAAAAAAAAAAA